>JASDQU011246282.1:13679-25911 GCA_032191745.1 Picea mariana | reverse complement strand
AAATAACTCTCCAGTTACGAGGGAGCATTTATCTTTGTAAAAGTCCAAATTGGACAGATGCTTTCCTGTTCGGAAAGTGGATTGAGATTTATGACAGATAGTGGCTTCCCATTGTAGTTAACATGGGAGGCAGACTAATTGCTGATGTATCATAAACAATGACTTCCCATTATGGGGAGTGGTCTAGGACAGTCATTCTTCTTGGTAGTCACTATGTGTAGTAGTCAAGTAGAATGGTCCGCCTCACCAGGAAGTCATTCTTTCGAAGTTCATAGTTGTGAGCAGTTTTGAAGAATCGTCTGTTTTGGAGGTTGATGCATGACAAACATTCCTCGAGGGCAGACTCATTCTTTCAATGATACACTTTGTTTAGTGTCAGAGGAATGGCCCAGGGTAGGGAATGGTCTGGACAGTTACTCCTCGAGGGAAGACTCATTCTCTCCAGGCTACACCTTGTTTGGTGTTGAAGGAATGGCCTAGGGTGGGGAGTAGTCTAGGATCAGCAATCAAGGACAGTTATTCCTCGAGGGAAAACTCATTCTCTCCATGTTACACTTTTTTTAGTGTCGGAATAATAGCCCAGGGTGGGGAATAGTCAAGGATAGTCATTCCTTAGGGAAGACTCATTCCCTCCGGGTTACACTTTGTTTAGTGTCGGAGGAATGGCCCAGGATAAGGAATGGTCCAAGCATTTCTCGAGGGTAGATTCATTCTCTCCAGGTTACACTTTGTTTAGTGTAGGAAGAATGGCCTAGGGTGGGAAATGGTCCAGGCTTAAAAATCAGAAACAATCCTTCTTCCTTGGTTGAGAAGAATGGGGCAGATAGCCCAGTGTTGATATTCTATATTGAGGGAAACTATTCTTTCAGACCTCACAAATGTGAGTGAAAGATTGGCCCAGATTATTAATGATGTTATATATTGAGGGTAGACATTCTTTCAGATCTCACAGACGTGAGTGAAATATTGGCCCAGATAATCATTGTTGATATTCTATACTGAGGGCAGACACTCTTTCAGATCTCACAAAGGTGAGTGAAAGATTGGCCCAGTTGATTCAGTTTTTATGATAACATTGTTTCTATGTAGATGAAGACTACTGTGGTGGCGGACATTATTTCAGATTTCACAGACGTGATTGAAAGATTGGCCCAGATGATACAGTTTTTATCATAACATTTTTTCTATGCAGGATGCTCTCAGATGTTTGTTATGAAGACTATATGACAGTAGATGAGGACTACTGTGGTGAGTGTGTTTCAGTGCTCGCAACTATACGTTGTTGATCAAGTACTTGTGTGTTACTTGATGTGGTAGGTAACTACTGGATTGTAGTTGTCTATTACTATGAATAGACATAGGTGTGTTCTATCCTTCTTCTAATTGCCTTGAAGACTATCAGCAGTTTATTGGAGATGATGATCATTCAGATGAATGATGAACAGAGATTTTCCAGACGGAAAACAGTTCAGAGCTTTTACTCCTCTTGTATCACTCTATGGTGAGAGTAACTTAACCAGCATCATATTACTCAGAGGAAGTATGGTTTCAAGAGATGATGCAGTTGATCTAGTCATGAAGTAGTCTAGATGACTATATTAATGCTACCAGGTAAATGGTATGTTTTGTGCTCAAGTCCATTACTTGTAAATACCTCTCTAGCTAGGACGGAGTGTTAATATTATAGTAGCTGTGGGAGGTATTTACCTCTACATGTGACCCTGACGAGAACAGAAGACTCCGGGAAGCAAGAGAAACCCTAATGAGTTGGCTAATAACCCTAGAAGCCTTGTCGCCTCAAGAAGAAAATTTATATTAGGCTATTAGCCTCCAAGAGAAGAAGTCATCCAGAATTAATAATAATATACTGTACAGACACATACTCAGAAGGAAAAGTCGGCCCCAACAAACTGGTAGGATTACTATAAATACAGGGTGTTAGTTCTCATTTGTCACATCTCAGCAGTTGCAGACAGAGCCAGTTCTGCACAACATTTTCCCAGTTGGTGCGCACTGCAGTTGCAGTTGGTGTGCAGGTTTGGAGGAGGGTTATAGGTGCAACTGCAACAACAACTAGTTTCAATATTGGCTTGGATATCTCTTGGCTAGGGTTTGGGACTATCTGATCAGCTTTTGTGATGCGTTATCCTTGTGGATTGATGCGCTGCTCCTTGTTTGGCTATCTAGCCTAAGGTTTGCTTCCAGAGGAATTCTCAGTCAAGGTTAAGGTGCTCGGAGGGAGGCTTCATCCTGTGGTTGGGTGACAACGGTATCATCAATGGTAAAATGAGCAAAACATCTTCTATATTCTAACAATTTGTACAGGGGAGGTTATTTCTGAATTAAATTATTGAAAAAAAAATTAAATGGGAATTTTGGAAAGAAATCACTTAGGAACTCTATATAAAGTAGGAAGGAGGAGGAGTATCGATGGTTGTTGAATGTGTAACTTTATGTTGCAGAATTTTTGACTTGACTGACTTATCTTGTGGGGGTTGGGATACCCATCTCAGAGATGAGTGGTAGCTCATCCTTATGAGGCTAGATGGGAGCCAATTTTTCTTTGGTTAGTGTGTGTGGCCCCTTTGTGGCTTGGTGGGGTAAGAAGGAAGGCTAAGGGGAAAGAAGAGTACCCCTGGTGTTGGCTGGGAGGTACCGGTGAAGTCACAATAGTTTGCAAACGGTAGTGGGATGGAGCGCGTGGGACAACGACTTGGAGTGGTGGACTTCAGCTACGGTATGCATGTTTTTATTTTGAATAGTATATTACTATGGATATTGCGCTTCCATTTATGTTCTTTTATCTTGTGAAGAAAACTATTTTAATTAGCATTTTTTTGAGAACCTAAAATCATCATTTCCTTACGCTCGCTGAATCGATTGATCACCTTGGCCACCAATCCTTGATTTGCATGACTACTCTATTGTTTTATTGAACATTTAAAGAGTTTGTGCTTTACCTTTCGTCCTAATCCTTAGATCATTAGTCCACACCTGAGCAGTCGGCTAGGAGTCGGATCGACGATCGTCACTTTGGTTTTAATAGACCTATAGATCCTAATACCTTGCTTTTATGTGCATGGATTATGAGTGAAGGATATTTTTTCAAGATGTGTATGCCGGTGGATTGATTCTTGGCTAATTGATTTTCTTTGCGCCTTCTTGTGTTTGGATATATCTGTGTTATGTTGATTCATCTATGACTCAATAGTCTCTGTGCTTTTTTGACTATCGCTGTGATTTTATTGATAAATCACAACACCTTGTTGGAATCATCTCTGCGATTTTAAATGGTGAATCCCAGTGCTTCATTAAGACATCGACTGCAATTTTGTCATCATTTGACTACGATTTCATTCTCCTTTTTACTGCGATTCCCTTTACCTTTTGACTGCAGTATACATTTAGGGACTGTGAATTACATATTAACTGCAATCTACATGGTGACTGTGATTTACATTTATTGTCAGCGATTTTAGCCTTTTAATTGCCTGCGTTTTTATATTACCTCTGCATTTTTACTCTTTAATTAACCTCTTCATTTTTGGTTTATTTACTTTGACCAGCGAATCATGCACAAAAAATCTGTACCTCGACGTAAATCCTTGCTAGTGAAATTCATTTTCTGTTGCCTCTGTGGTTTTTTTTACCTCTGCGTTGCTATGGTCTCTGTGTTTTTATCGCCTACACATATTAATGACCTCAATGTTTTGTTCACTGTGTTTTAATAGCCTCAATTTTTTAATGAGTTGTCTATCCATTTTTCTCCTACGTTGGGATGATGATACATGTGTTTTCTTCGATGTTTTACATGTGTCTGGAAAGACGAATTACGTTTATCACTCTACTCTGCAATTTTTTTATTTCGCATAAACTGGCGAATTACCCTTTGTGATTTAAATGCTTGACCATGAATTTACTCTACAAGTCAATACATACTAACTAGCGAATTTACTCAACAATTTAATAGACTTCTTTCCCAGCTCATTTTAGACTTCGTTTCAACATACATATCGTCAATGTTTTCTTCTTACATTTTGGAATGTGTTTTAATACAGTGACAACTCTAGATTATGTACCAATTGATTTTAGGATAGCATTTGTGGACAACGAAATTGTAGTTAAATTATAGTGATTACCTTCCAGTAAATTTATAGTGTTAATGTACAGTGAATTCATACAGCTCTTGACAGTGAGTGTGCCATGGAATGAACAACCAATTAGAGTGTTACTGTGCAGAGAAGTTATATTATACAATGACATCAAGGGATAGCATATTGAATCATGGGCGATATCATTATACACGTCTGCATTTTCATGGAATGGAATGTCTACGTTTTATATTAGTAGTTAATTTTTATCAGAGTTATCATATATGTGCCAGCTATTTCATGCTTAATAGATGACAATAGCATTTGCACAGAATTAATTGATAACGATTGTATTGTTGCTAGTTTATCTATGGTTTTCAGGAAACGATATTGCTTTTCTCCCAGTAACTATAGTCTTATCCTTAATGCTATTTTACACCTCAACCAGTTTAATATTTAGACATAAATCCCACTTTTGTTGATTCTGGCATTATCATTTAACAGGATGTACCTTTGCCTTGATTTAAGAACGTCTAGATGTACCTCAATCAACATAGCGCTAAGTTCTTCATCTATAATATTCAAGTTTGGATTATTGGGTAGAAAATGTTTGTAACAATTTACTTGTACAGAGTATTTTGGAGGTGAAGGTTTAAAAAAAAATAACATTAAACTGTTTACTTACTTAGTTTTAGAATTTTCCCTCTCAATATCAAATAATTATATGCCAGTGCCTACACATCACTTATTTAATTAACTATAGAAGCGGTGCAGATTACACTAAATTACATATTAATTTGACTATTGGAATTTATGAGATTAGATATTTAATTATTTATATACAACTTGTATATATCCTTCACTTTGTTATTTTTATTAAGGGGATTTTTTAGTTAAGTATATGTTTTCATTTCAAGGGTGGCATTATTTGATGAATTGTTGCATGTTAAAGGTTTTTTCTTATGGGTAAATGTAGTTAGGTAGATGGATTCAAGTCCTAAGTGTAGCACCTTGGATAGGATGTCGTATAGTCCGTTAAAAGTCAATTTATTTTTACTCTATTTGAAGGAAGAAGTTTGCATTCAATGCAATAACTAAATTCTCGAGGGATCACCTCATCCATGGATAATCACGGCCTTCAATTGTTAAGTTTTCAATAGAATTGTTGCACCAAGGATTTATTGTGATGTTTGTTTGTGTTGGTAGCCAGTGTTTCCTTAAGCCATGTTGACTTGTCGATCAGGTACCAGGGGCACAATATTCTTGTATGCTGACAGTCAGTTCAGTCTCATAATGCTTGGGATCCTTCTTGGGTTTCTTGTCTAGATGTGTATGTTGCGCCATAGTTACCATCATGCCTATCTCCTTGTGATGGCATGATTCCTGATGAGGGGATCATTGCACACCCCGATAGATAGAGTCAATGATAACTTGGATGAATTTGTGCTTCCCGATATGGGTGTTGTTCGTCGTAATGATGTTGTCCCTTAGCTTGTAGGCATTGTCTTGTTTATATTGGGCAGGTAGTCATTGTTTAGATCACATATGTTTCGTCTAGTTGCCTGATGTGATAGCGTCTGAGTCGTTTTTGTTGTTGTTTCTTGATCTGCATGTGTTCATCATTAGGTTGGGTGGTTCAACTGTTGTCATCATTTCCGTCCTGCTTAAAAAGAACCAAAAAATCACTTTTCAGACTCGTAATGAGCTAGGGTTGTTACATATGGCATCAGAGTGGGCTCATACCTGCAACTGTGGATCGCCAGGATTTTCACTATAGTAAACCCTTGAGTATTAACCCTTGCATTAATTAAAAACCTTAACATGTCCATGCGATGATCGCATTTGCAAGATTCCATGGAGGTTCGCAACGTGGTGTTGTGGAAGGAAGTGTGATGCCTCTAGAAATTCTCGCACCCTCAGAATCGAACCCTGAAGGGGAAGAACAAGTCCTTGGGATGGATTTTCTTATTGTAAGGGATGATGATGGTCTAACAAGGCCCATCCAGGTAATGTCAAAGGTCCTTGATTCACCATCGGTATTGAATTGAGGCCAGGGCACCTATACCCCTGAGGGTCCACAATGTGCCCTAGTGAGTATCATTAAAATCCACCGAGAACTTGAGAGAGTTGAGTTCTCGAGTACACCAGGGTCACAAACGGTTGTGCCATCAAGGCATGGTTGTAGAGAAAGGCATTGTGCTTCATGCTTTCTGATTACAACCTCATGCATGAAGGTCAGCATGGGGGTATTTCAACCAAAGGGGGGGTGCTATTCTATGGTAGAAGATGCTCCTACCACATTTGAACATGGCCATCGACGACGTGTTATGGGAAATGTTCGAGGAACGGTTCTAGGAGAGGTATTTTTCTGAGGAATTAGTTGAGCGTCTTCTCAACTTCTACTTCGGGTACTAAGAATATTGGACCAAAGAAAGTGTGTTGGATTGTGGGGAGCCACATTACCATCATTACTACCTAGAGGAAAGGGTTGGAGCATATGGATCATCCGTACCCACTACCATTGGAGTTTTGGGAAAGGCCCATTGGATTCATGTAGTGGTGAATAACCACTAAGAAGAGCACCAGTTGACTGTGCTCGAGATGTCAGGTACTGTCGCTGACCAGACCCTTAGTATTTGAAAAATCCCAGTGCTACCAAGAGTTTCATATTTGGAGCAGTGCTAAAAAGGATTAAGGTAAAGGTAGTCGAAAGGATGATTTTAGCTTTTTAAAGATGACTTCGGGAGCCAAATAGAAGGTTAGAGGAAAGGTTACTGGTTGTACCCTCAACCTGGAAGAGTTTGTCACCAAGGCCACCCTGTACGTCACGATCTTAGGATATTATGACATCGTGATCGGTATGGGTTGGGTGGAATCACATGAGGCGATACTCAACTGTAAGACGAAACAGTTGATCTTGGTCGATGATGACGGATAGAGATGAGTGATTGTAGATCAGAACCATGGAGTTTCTCTGAGTTTTATCTCTTCCTTGCAGTTACGGAAGAGCATGTACAAGGGATGTAAGATTTGTGTAATCCTTTCATTAAACGAGAAGGGAGTAGTGAAAGTTATAGAACACCTTCCTGTGCTGAGAGAGTTTGTGGATGTATTCCCAAAGGAGTTACTTGGGATGCCACCAGAAAGGAAATTGGAGTTTACCATAGACATAAAACTGGGGACTAAACCAATAGTGAGAACATGTTATTGCATGCCAACCCCAGAGTTATAGTAACTAAGATTGCAACTGAAGCAGTTGTTGGACCTAGGACTTATACGTCCGAGTGTGTCACCATGTAGTGTACCTATTATTTTCATACGAAGGAAGGATGGGTCGTGGAGACTCTGCATCAATTGTCATCAATTGAACAAGGCAATGATCAAGAATAAGTATATGTTGCCGAGAATTGATGATTTGTTCTATCAGATGAAGGGTGTGACGATGTTTTCAATGATCTATTTGAAATTAGGGTATCACTAGTCGCAGATCAAGGAGGATGATGTCACTAAGACTACTTTTAAGATGAGGTTGGGACATTACAAGTTTATTATTTTACCATTTGGACTAACAAACGCCCCAAGGGTATTTATGAGTTTAATGAACGGGGTGTTCCACGAGTACTTGGACAAGGTTGTCCAAGTATTCATTGATGATACTTTTATTTACTCTCGAATGAAGAAGGAGCATGACAAGCACTCGTGCTTGGCACTATAGTGTCTTTAAGAGCACAAATTGTATGGGAATTTGTCCAAATGCTCATTTTATCAATCGAAGATTAACTACTTAGGGCATGTCATCTCCGATGAAGGTATCGTAGTGGATCCAACGAAGGTTAAGGATATTATAGAAAGGCCTACATCGATGAATATACAGAAGTACATATTTTCATGGCTTTAGTAGGAAACTATCGATGATTTGTCGAGGGATTTTCGAAGATAGCAAATCTGATCACGGAATTGAAGAAGAAGAGCAAGAATTTTGTTTGGACTGAGAAATGTGCGGAGGCATTTCATAGGCTCAAGGATATTTTGACAACAACACCGACACTAAAGGTCCCTGACATGAACGTGGACTTTTTGGTGTGCACTGATACATCCAAGGAAGGCTTTGGAGGAGTCTTGATGCAAGACGATCGGGTGATTGCTTACATTTCGAGGAAGTTGAGAAGGCATGAGGAGGACTATGCAATGCATGATTTGGAGATGTTAGAAATTGTTTACGCCTTGAAGGTTTGGAGACACTACCTTGTTGGATGAAAATTTGAACTAAAGACGGACCACTGTGGACTACAACATATCTTTATGCAAAGCAACCTGAACACGCGACAATGACATTGGTCGAAATTTCTTAGTGAATATAATTTTGAGATTTATTACATAAAAGGGATAGTGAACCAAGTGGTAGATGCATTGAGTCGGAGACCTCACATATTTTTGGTGATGCCTCTTTGAAGAATCTATGTGAAATGCTTCTAACTTTACAATGTGACGAGGACTGGTACAAATAGGTCAAGGATTTTATCGGACAAAACCATGATGGTACCACGATTTGAAGGATTTACGTTGGACAACGATGGATTGTTGATATTTAAAAATCGAATTTACGTACTGCCAAACAATGAGTTGAGGAGTTTTATCCTAAAAGAGGCTCACAGAGCAGTGTACTTGGCTCACCTGGTCGTCACGAAGATGAGGGAAAACCTTAAAACCTTATTCTTCTGGAAGGGAATGAAGGAAGACATATTCAACTATGTGGCTAGATTTCTATAATGTCAGCATGTAAAGGCTAATCATAGACATCTAGCAGGATTACTATAGCCACATTTTATTTTGGAATTGAAATGGGAGTTCCTTTCGATGGATTTCATTGTTGGATTTCCACTTATGGAAAGGAGACACGACTCAATTTTGTGGTAGTTGAAGATCTGAATGCGAGTGATCATTTTATTCATGTGCAAACAATGTATCAGGAAAATGACATAGCTAGAGTTTTCATCAGTGATATTGTGAGGTTGCATGGCGTGCCTAAAAGAATTATATCTGATCAAGGATCAATGTTTCCTGAACGATTTTGGACTAGTTTCCAAGAGGCCTTGGGAACCCAACTTAACTTTAGTATTGCGTATCACCTGGAGACAGATGAGCAGACCGAAAGAACAAACCAAATCTTGGAAGACATGTTGTGCATGTACGTGATGGACCAACATAAGCGTTGGGAAGAATTCTTGGCACTAGTAGAATTCACATATAAAAATAGTTACCAAAGCACCATTAAGTTGGCACCCTGCGAGTTTCTTTATGGGTGATCATGTCGGATGCCTTTGAGTTGGGATCGGATTGAGGATAGGTTTCTAGTGGGACTACAAGAAATCCAAGAAATGGAAGATTAAAATAAAACCATACGAAAAAGGATTAAGGAAGTGCAAGACCAGCAGAAGAGTTATGTCTATGCGCATCATGTCGATCATAGTTACGATGTGGCGATCGAGTGTTCTTGTGGCTGAAACCGCATTCGATCTCGATCAAGTTTGGAAAAGGGGCTAAACTATCTCCTAGGTTCATGGAATCCTACGAGATTGTGGAAAGGAGAGGCTTGTGGCCTATTGACTAGCATTTCCTAATTCATTGATGCCTATGCACGATGTCTTTCACATCTCTGTTTGAGACATTATAATTAACAATCCTACACATATTTTAACTTGATCACCATGGGGGTGTCAGATGAGGGTGCACTCACAGCTGAGTCGATCCCCATCCTAGATCATCACATTTGACAGCTACAACACTGAGCGGTAGATGAGGTCAAGGTCAAGTGGGACAACTATAGTCTGCACTCGGTGACCTGGGAGGATGAATATGATATGCGCCAGCAGTTTATTTTTTTGTTTGATAGAGAGACTTATGATACTGTGATACACATTATTCCATAAATTTTGTACTGTGAAACTTCGGGAAAAATTTTAGACCAATAGGGGGTGTATGTAACATCCCGCTCTTGCGCACACTGCGTGAACTTATTCTTTGAGGACACTTTCTTGCAAGTGATTTAGATTATTATACTATTGGCCGTTGATTATGATTATGAGGTATTATGGATGTGATTATATGTTATTTTTTTGTATTGACTTAAATAGCTTCCATTGACTCGGTTCTCCTGAGTGTGCAGGATTTTGATGTTGAGGATGAAGAGGCATCGATGAAACTCTTGGACTCTGGATCCAGTCAAGGAGTGGAATATTGAGGTTAGATTGTTGTATATATGACATACGTGCATCTGATTAGATGTTATGATTATGGATTTTATTTTTGACATGATTCATTGATGATACAGAATGATGATAGTTTGCCGACCAGACTCACATGTGGATTAGAAGGGTCAGGCATGATAACCAGATACGTTGAGGGAGAGGTGTGGACATAAGCCCTTCAACATGCTACTAACACTCCCATCATGGCTCAAATTATAGGTTAACGATTACCTAGTTCGAGAATACCCACAATGTCATGAGGGAAGACTGCGATAGTTTCTCTCGATGATTCTAAGGGGCACGCAAGTCTGGTAGTGAAAGTATTGGGGCTGAGGATAAGCACTGCTTCAAATCGTCAAACACTTTTTGTTGGGACTAGACCCACACAAATTTCTCCTTACCACCACCCCTGGTTATTTGTCTAAGGGCCCATGCAATATGGGAGAATCCCAACATGAACCTATGGTAGAAATTGGCAAGGCCTAAGAAGCTCTGAAGCTCAGTGAGTGTATTTGGGGTTGGCCAGTCACAGATGACTTCGATCTTGGCTAGATCCACATGTACTCCATACTGATCAATTATGTAGCCCAGGTAATGGACCCTGTCCATGTCGAAGGAGCATTTTTCCAAGTCGGCATATAGCTTGTGTTGCCTCAAGGTGTGAAGAACGTGTTGAATATGCTGCAACTGTTCGGCCCAAGTCTTGTTGTAAATGAGAATGTCATCCAGATACACCACTACAAAAGTATTGGTGAATGGTCACAGGACATCATCCATCATCCTCATGAAAGTGGTTGGATCATTTGTCAAACCAAAGGGCATGACCAACCATTCAGAAAGACCTTCTTTTGACTTGAAGGTGATTTTCCATAATGTCTATTCTATCAGGACCTGGTGGTATCCAGACTTTAGATCAATCTTACTGAAGTATTTGGCATGCATGAGTTGATCAAGGCGTTCATTGATTCAGGGAATTGGGTACCAATTTCTGACTGTGATTTTATTAAGAGCTTGGTAATCAATGCAGAGTTTCCAGGTTCCATCTTTCTTTTGTACTGACATGATTGAGCTCCTGCAAGGTGATGAGCTAGGATGGATGTGCACCTTGTGGAGTAGTTATTGGATCTATCGCTTGATATCCTCATTCTCTAACAGAGAGTGGTGATAGAATGGCCCATTGGTAAAAAGTGCGTTGGGGGTCATATCAATAGGGTACTTTACCTAGCAGTGCAGAGATATCTTAGTAGGTGATGAGACAATTTCTGAGTATTCTTCCACAGCCTTATCTACTTGCTTCTGTTGTGTGGAGAGGTCAATCAAAGAGACCCTGGATGTGGCTGTGATATTTCTCTTTTTATGAGAGAAAATCACGAAGAAGACAAACTTCCCCATTTGAGAGATGACCTTTCTGCATTGCTTAATAGAGATCAAGGAAATAACACTAGGTGGGACTACCTCGGGTATCCTATACAATTTCCTATTCAAAGTAATAATAACACTACGAGGCCTAGACTCATACACAACATGACGTTTCCATAAATAAGGTTGGACCAAAAGAACATCACAAACTTTGAGAGGAGAAACATCACACAATACCTCATCTTTGAAGGGTTTGATGTTGTATGACAGTCGACACTGTTAGCTAATGCGAAGATCATTTCCTTGGTGGAGCCATCCATTGGTGTAGGCTTGTGGGTGAGGTGTTGTCGGAAGGGCCATCCTATTGATGACCTCTGCTGAGATGAGGTTCTTTTAGCTACCACTATCCACGATGAAGTGCAACGGGGTGCCTTTTACCCACATTTTTGAATGGAAGAGTTTTTCTCCTTCTTCTGGCTCATCTAGTTCACCAGGCTAGAGCTTGGTGGTAGCAATGGTGGCATTGGGTTCCAC
>JASDQU011246280.1:0-17896 GCA_032191745.1 Picea mariana | reverse complement strand
CATTGGTTTGCAAAACTTGGAGGCCAAGGAAATAGTGCAAAAATCCTAAGTCTGTCATTTCAAATTACTTCTTAACGTTGGTTTTCACATGGTTTAAAAGTTTTGAGTCACTGCCAGTAAGGATAAGATCATCAACATAAAGGACAAGGATTATGAGATGGCTTCCTACTTTTTTGGTATCGACATTAGGATCAGAATGGCATCTAGAGAATCCAGTGGAAATAAGAAATTTGTCCATTTTGGTATACCAAGCTGAGGGAGATTGCTTGAGACCATAAAGAGATTTCTTGAGGCAACAAATAACGCTAGATTCATTCTAGACATAGCCAGGAGGTTGTTCCATGTAGATTTATTCTTGCAAATATTCATGCAAGAAGGCGGATTTAACATCTATCTGATGGAACTCCCATTTATGTGAGTCAGCATGGGAAATAAAAAGGAAGATGGAATTCATTTTTTCTACAGGGGAAAAGGTTTCATCATAGTCAATTCCTTCAACTTGGGAAAATCCATTAGCAACTAATTGAGCCTTGTGTCTTTCAACACTTCCATGTGATGCATACTTAGTTCTATAGACCCATTTGAATATAAGAAGTTTTCTTTCTTTTGGAAGAGGTACAAGATCCCAAGTATCATTTTTCATTAAATAACGATACTCTTCATTCATTGTTGTATCCCAATCTAGAGGACCTGGAGCTTCTGCAAATGTCTCTAGATCACATGTTTTTGAAACTTGCGCCAAAAGAGAAGAGGCTCACTAGAACTGTGAAAATGTTCGGTGTTGATCTGAAGGATCACCAACAAGATCACCAGCTACTTCACGTGTTGAATGGACCCATCTAGGAAGTGGTGGAGCTGGTGCTAGTTCAAGCTCAAAGGATTCATCTGAAGGAGGGTGAGCAGGTGGAGGTGGATTTTCATCCTCACTGTCATCATCTGAAGAAGAAAGCATATCAAAAGAAGGCATAAATGTCGAAGATGCCTCGTAGGCCAAAGAAGGCACAACCGTTAAATTAGGATCGCTGGCCAAAGACGACACAAATGTCGAATTAGGCTCGCAGGACAATAGTTTTTCATCAAATTTAACATCTCTTCTAATAATAATTTCATTATAATTTGATTGAAGAAGTATGTAACCTTTGACATCTTCAGAATAAACAAAAAATATACACTTCTCACTTTTAGGCTCTAATGGTTTCCTTTTCTCATTAGAAATGTGAGCCAATGCTATACTGCCAAATACACAGAAGTGACTTACATTAACTTTAATTTTATTCCAATCTTCTTCTAGTGTTATATTTTTAAGAGCCTTTGTGTGAGTGGGATTTACTATGTAATTCGCACAGCTGATGGCTTCTGTCCAATACTTTAGACTTAATCCCTTAGATTGGATCATACAATTAGACATTTCTTTTAATGTGTGGTTCTTTCTCTCAGCAACACCATTTTGTTGCGGTGCATATGGAATAGTGTGTTGCATTTGGATTCCCTATGTAGTGCAGTAACTTGTAAAATTATTGTTTACATATTCGCCTCCATTATATATTCTTAACCTTTGAGTTTGATGTCCAGATTGCTTTTCTACAAGGGCCTTGTAGGCCAAAAACTTGTCAAAAAAATTTCTCTTAAGTTTTAAGAAGTAAACCCAAGTACGTTTGGAAAAGTCATCAATGAAAGTTAAGAAATACTTGCACCCATAAAAAGAATGAGAAGAAAGTGGACCACACAAATCACTTTGAACAAGTTACAAAGGACCCGAGGCATGCCAATAGGCTTGTTTTTCAAAACTGTCTTGATGATGTTTGTCGAGAAAACAACTGACACAAACACAATCTCTGCATGAAATAAGAGGAAGACCAGTCACCATATGTTGATTACATATTTGTTGCAATGAACGATAGTTTATGTGACCAAACCCCTCATGCCAAAGTTTGCTCAAGTCATAGCTATGAGAAGCAAAAAATGATGAAAAATATGATGACCCAAAGTTGTCAAATTTGTACAACCTGGTAATATCATCAACAATTCCAGTGGAAAGAACATGCTTATGATCTTTTACATCCTTGATTACAACTTGGTGAGGTGAAAACTTTATGGTTTTACCTTCACCTGAATGAGTGATTTGATATATTGATAGAATGTTACAAGAAAGACTTGGAACACATAATACATCATTGAAATGACCATTTTCTACTTGAATTGTTCCAGATCCTTCAACACTAAGAGATCTATCATCACCAACAAATATTTTCTTGGTGTTACACTCATTTAGAGTAGAAAATACAGCTCTATCCTTAGACATATGATAGGATTCTATAGAATCAAGCCACTCATCAAAAGTAGAAGTAGAAGTAGAATTTGTATTGAAGGAGAAACCAGAAGCAGAAAGTGCATGTCCATGAGAAGAAGAAGAAGAAGTAGAATCAATACTAATGTTGTTCTTCTTCTTCGCTGCTTCTAAATCTTCCATCTTCTTGAAACAATTGGACTCATAATGACCATGTTTATCACAAAATTTGCAATGTATGTTAGTATTCTTATTTTTATATTTTTCTCATTTGTCTCCATTAGGAGAAAAAGTTGTCTGAGTGGGTTTGGGACCCTTATATTGCTTGTTGTTGAGGTGAGGATGTTTCTTCTTGGGATTATTGTGTTTATCTTTCTGAAGGACAACTAAGGCTTTGTTGGAGCTACCTGTAGTGCTAATCACTCCAAGTTGTACTGGTTTATCTTGCTCTCTAATCAAAGCATCACAAAATTTCTCAAGCCTGGGTTTTTTATAAGCTTCCCCTACAGCCTCTTGCATGGCATAAAAGGTAGATACAAACACATAATATGCACTACCTAGCTTAGAAAGAATAAGATAGATGCAATGATCTTTGTATATCTTTATCTTACATTCTTCACATAAAGTTCTGAGTGTTTTAAACTTAGATAGATAGTCTTCAATGCAAGAAAAATCACTTGGACTTAAAGTTAGTACTTGATTTTCTAATTGTTGTTCTCGAATAATATTGTGTTTACCAAACACAAATTCAATCTTTTCCCAAGATTCTTTGGGTTTATCAATTGATTGAAGGTGGAACCTTAAATTAGGAGAGATGAACATTATGATTAATCCATGTGCTTCGTCATTCCTACTATCCCATTTGTATTTCTTATCAACATCAGTGGGTGTTGTTTCCTTTCCCAAGGTAATCTGGTACAAGCCTTTACTTCTTAATAAATCCTACATATGGGATTTCCATTGGAAGTAGTTGGTGTTGGTAAGTAAGAGATTACTTGTAGAATCCATATTAAATATGAAGATAATACATATTTAAAAATTGAAACTGATGATTTGAATGGAAAGAGCTTGAAAAGTTATGTGTTTTTAAAAAAAATGACACTTAAAATGGACTTCGGATGTGAGAGTTATGCCCTTTTTAAAAAAACGGGATAAATGGTATCCAAAGGACCACGTGGTAGTGTAAGTTGTTTTATGAAGTGAACCAATTTTATAAAGAGAAGTGGGGCTCACTTTTACAAAGAAAAGTTGCATGCAAAATAAATAACTATATAATAAATTATTAAAGCTACTTATAGTGATTCACCTTTATACTTGAAGTGAAATACACTTTACAATTTTAGCATGAATTTTTTCAAAAAAAAGTAACAAAAGAGAGACTTGAACTCAAGACCTCAAGAACTCAAGAACACTATTTAGGGACCCAAAATGGCCCTGGAAGTACATAAATATGTGTTGACATTAAAACTTACAAAATAAGATAGTTGGATTACGTTGGAGGCCACTAGTATCCATATAGAATATGTGTAAGGATTCAGAAATCCCCACAAGTGTAGAACCCACAATTACAAAGAAGTACAAAAGAACGTGTTTAAATAAAAATTGTCAAGAGGAGCCATTCAAAATAGGTGGCTGGCCACCAATATCCACATGGATCAGTTCTACCCCCTTAGGAATAAATGGTCTCCATTGCATTGAGTTCCCCCATCAGGTCAAGAAACTTCTGCTGAATTTGGCCCTGGGTGATCCACTTGCCTTAGTGTAGGATTTTCCTTTCCTTGACAACCCAATAAAGTTGGATCCTCTGTTGGCGAGTGCCCTTGACCTGTGTGTCCATTATCTGATCAATGGATGATTATTCTATGTAGACAATGCCAATCTTTGTTGGTGTAATTTTTTCTGGGATCTATGAGGTGTCCAATAATGGTGGAATATATGGTTGAAGGAGGTCCACATTGAAAAGTGGGTGCACACCAAGGAAGGGTGGAGTGTTGAGTTCAAAATCATGGCTACCTGCAACCTTCATGATAGTGTAAGGCCCATATCGAAGTGGACAAAGCTTATGATGGGGCCCTGTAAGGCTCTCTTTCTACAAATGTAACCAGAACTTGTCTCCCACTTGAAACTAGTGTGATACCCGGTGTTGATCGTGGCACTGCTTGTACTTAGCATTGGCTTTCTACAAAATATCATGGACCTGTTGGTGGATGTGTTGAATCCTCTCAATGAATCTGGTGGCTTTGTCATCCTCAGACTAAACATGGGAAGATTCTACCTATATTGTTGCAAGATTTAGTGCAACATCAATGGGACCCAAGGGTTGGAACCCCAGTCCTACTTGAAATGGGATATGGTCGGTGGATTTATGGAGAGATTTGTTGTAGTTTTTTTTAACATAGGGGAGACTCTCATCCCATGTACATGAATTCTTAGATTTCTACATGTACAGGATTTACACAATCATTCGATTGAAGACCTCTATCTAGCCATCAATTTCAAGGTGGAAAGCAGTGGATTTAGTGAGCTTGGTGTCCAACAGTGACCAGAGACTTGACCAAAATGTGTTGAGGAACCTTTTGTACCGATATGAGGTGATGATTTTTCGTATCTCAAAATTGACCGACACATGTTCAAATAAGAGCTTGGAAGTATCTATTGCTGTGATGCTCTTCTTGCAGGCTGTGATAATGGCCATCCTTGAACACCAATCAACCACCACAAATAAACAATCATTTTCATGCCTCATGGACAGAAGGCCATAAATGTAATCCATCGAGATGGATTCCCAAGGAATCTTAGTAGTAGGAAGAGTGTATAAGATTTGCTTCTTGATGGTTGTCTTGGAAAGGCAATAATAAGTGGAAGATATGATGTACTTGTTTACGTATTTTCAATGTTTTGGCCAATAAAAATATTTCTTTAGCATAGCCACCATTTTCTCCATGCCAAAATGCCCTACCATCAAACTGTAGTGCGCCTTCAAAATTATCTTTTCACGCTCACCTGTGGGAACATAGAGGTGGCCCAAATGGAATAACAATCCATCCTATATCTGAAAATTGATGGCATTCGCTCCTATACCCAAGAGATGATAGGTGGTGGAGAAGTTAGTGTCACATTGAAAAAGGTGGGACCACTCATATGCCTCATGCCCATAGGAATGGAGCACTATGGTGAGTGAAACAATAGGAGGGAGACTGAGGAAGCCAATGACATGATTTGTGCTCCCTGTTTTATACTTCATATTGAGATGGAACTGTTGTAGGTATGTGGACCAATTTTGATGGTGTTCGTTCTGAAACTTCCCCTATGTTTGTATGAACTGCAGAGGCTTGTGATTAGTTTGGATGATTGTCTCCTTTCCCAAAATGTAATGTTTCCACTAAAGATAGGCTTGCAAAATGGAACACATTTCTTTGTCATAGGTGGGGTATTTTCAAAAAATATCTAGAGTGTGTCACTATGATATGCTATTGGATGACCATGTTGAGTGAGAACTACATCGACAACATCATCGGAGGCATCAGTCTCAATATCAAACGATTGTTGCAGATCAGGTAAGGAGAGTACTGGAGCTGAGAAGAAGCAATGCTTCAAATAATGAAATGCTCATTGGTGTTCCTTCCCCCATGCGAACTTTTCCTTTCTACTTCCCTACGTTACTTGGATGAGGGCCCATGGAATATGGGAGAATCCCAACATGAACCTTTGGTAGAAGTTGGCAATTCCCAAGAAGCTCTGAAGCTCGGTTAGTGTGGTCGGGGTCAGGGATGATTTTAGGGGATAAATTTCTCTCATGGGCTAATTTTCCATGGTTTTTCCAAAACCGAGATTCACTATTTTAAAAATGATTCACCAAAATTCTATAGGATAAAATTATTTTACCCTAAAAATTGCCAAAATTTTATAAAAACTATATAAAATCCTTATAAATTTGAATATTTTTTACAAAAATATCACCAATCATTTATAGTTGGCATATGAAGGATTAGTAAGATTCACCAAGGTTTCTACATTTTAAAATAATTTTTCATCCTTAAAATCATCCCTAGTCAGGGTTGGGCAGTCAAAAATGTCTTGGATCTTAGCTGGATCCACATGTACCCCATGGTAATAAACAATGTAGCCTAAGTAGTGGACCATGTTCATGCCAAAGGAGAATTTTTCCAAGTTGGTATATAGCTTATGCAGCCGCAGAGTGCCCAAAACCTATTGAATGTGTTGCATATTCTCCTCCCAAGTTCTATTAAAGATGAGGATGTCATCCAGATATACCACCACAAAATAGTTGGTGAAGGGTCTCAATACATCATCCATCAATCTCATGAAATTTTATGGTGCATTTGTTAATCCAAAGGGCATGACCATCCATTCTAAGAGACCTTCTTTAGATTTGAAAGTTGTCTTCCATACATCAGTTGGTTCAATGGGAGCCTGCTGGTAGCTAAAATTTAGGTCAATCCTATTGAAGAACTTTTCCCCCTTGAGTTGGTCAAGAAGGTCATCAATTCAAGGAATTGGGTACCATTTCCTGACTGTGATTTTGTTTAGTGCTCTGATTTAATGTTCCTGTTCACTCTAAGTGAAGGTGTCTATGAGCCTTCGCCTCTCCAATTTTGTAATGTCATTGAGTAATAATACACAGAGTGTATGTATCAATGACCCATTTGTAATTTTCTTCTGAGAATAATAAAATTCCCATTTAAATGATGATATATGTGAGTTAATGCATTTTCTTCTTTGGGTATTTTTCTTATGAGTTGGAGTGCTCTATGCATGCTTTGTTGAAGTAAATTTTCAACATGTAGCACCTACGCATATAGTTTATTGTTTTTGGGCACATTTTCGACCTGTCAGGGAATTTTCCCTTGCCCATAAGTCATATATGTATTATATCTTGATGTCTTGGGTTGTCGCAGTGTTTTTCATCTTCCCACAAACCATATACATGTTTTCATAATTCACCTACTATCAATTTCACCCTCTACGTTTTTTTCTCTATCCATGAATTCTCGAGTCAACTTCTATACATTTTTATCTATCAATGAATGTTAAAACTTAACTTCCATATGTTTTGTGTTGCTATGGGTTTCTAAAATATCCCTAGGAATGTTACTGCATCGTGGGTTATTAAATACAATCTTCCAAACATTTTTACATGCCATTGGTGAAAACATTTACCCCTAGAACCTTCTTCGTAGTTGTTGTTCAATGTTTGACATGCAGAGGGTTTCCCTTCATTATTGGTTGTCAAATCCACCTCTTATATATTTTATTTAGCCATCGATCAACCCATTTCGACTTAGCTTCCCCCTTTGGTAAAGTTCCCTTTCACATTTGACTGAAAAACATCCCTTGGTTGACCCAATTTGGGTAAATTCGACTTGGGTAAATCCAACTTGGATCAGTTTGAGTTGGTCAACTTCCATTACCTCCAACCCAACTTCCCACATCTCTCTAACTCATTTGTTTCTAACTCGACTTGTGGCTTGATTGGTTTATAACTTCACTTGATCCAAAGAGATAAGGTTATAATTTTTTTATTTTTCAAAAGTATCTATCTTGGTGAGACAGATAGGAAATTGGCCTACCATTTATGGATTAGATGGTATTAGAGTACATTCCAAACTCTTGGATAATATATACAAGGTAAACACCCACAACTAATACCAAGTAGTACACACATATTGCTACCAGGCCTACATAGAAGTAGAATACCACTAATGGCGAGAAGTCTTCATGTACGAAATGGCATGGAAGACATAGAGATCATATTTTGTTGACAAGAACATATCATTACTACAGTAACATAGATGGTAACACAATTTTTGTTAGTGAACGTTAAGGAAACTAGAAACATGATGGAGTCAATCCTAGAAAACTCACCTTTAAATACCCTTCCTCAAGAAACGTTTTTTGTGAATTTGAAAAGATTACTAGAAGCATTGGTTCCAAGATCATGAGGAAACTGGGACATTATGGCCGGGTGATAGGAAAGGAAGGCCAAAGGATTTTTAAGCCCATTATATCTCAATAGAGGCCCAAGCATGAAGGCATAGGATTCAATGAACAAGAATCAATAACAAGTGCAATTCAAACCACTTTTGACAAGGTAAGAGGAATTAGAAAAGAAGTCATTCTTGTGGAGGAAATTGAAGCTGGAGAAGGAGTGTGCAACAAGACAGTAAAATATGCTTGTAGAAACTTGGAAGAGGGAAGAAAAGAGATGATTTTCCCATCCATATTAGCTCCAATTCTTGGGGGATCAAGCGACCAAGCATCATCAAAGACCAAAAATCTATGGGTTAGTTTGTTTTTTTTGCAAGAAAAGGGGTCATAACGCTAGTGATTGTTGGAACTCTAGAAGGAAAAGTATCCCATGTAGGAGCTATTGTCACTAAGTCATATTGACTGGACATTGGGAGGCCAAATGTTGGAGGTTTCAATTAGAACTCCATCCCAAGAACTAGACAACCACGAAGAAAGCTCAAAATCAAGTTCAAGGGGAAAAAATAGTTGTTGGAACTTACAACCGAAGGAGTAGTGGTAGTCCAACAACCTATTACAATAGTTAATGTCATACACAACCATGAGAAGAACAACAATGTTTTTCCAAAGGCAACCCCTACTCATCACTTAACTTCTATCCTACAAAGGAGGTATAATTTCTTTGATATTTTCCAAAGTCTTCTTGTTGATCAGATAAGAATATTGAAGGGAGTTGAAGTTTTTGGGGACCAAAATACTACAAATGGACAGGTGTGATCCAAATTAGATCCTCACCCAACATACTTTCTGAGATTGTAATTATTATTATTTATTTACGTTTCTCTTTTAGGAAAATTTGAAGTGGAAACGAACCATGTCATGATTGGCATTCCAAAGTAAACGCATTAAAAAAATGAATGTTGAAGAAAAGAGAGGAATGGAAGGGATACACAAGGAGAAAAAGGAAATGAAAATAGTAGAAATAGAATCTCTAAGAGGAAATTCTACTTGATGTTGAGTGGACAAAGGAGATAATGTGCATGTTCACTCTAGGCGGAGGTGTCTCTGAGCCTTGGCCTCTGCAATTCTGTAATTTTAGTGAGTAACAGTACACAGATTATGTGTCACACTCACCCCTTTTTAATTTTCTCTTGAGCATAACAAAATTCCCATTTAAATGTTAATATCTATGAGTTAACACATTTTGTTATTTGGGTACCTTTGTTGTGAGTTGCAATACTCTATGCATACTTTGTTGAAGTAAATTTTCATACTTTAGCACCTGCACATATAGTTTATTATTATTGGGCAAATTTTTGACTTGTCAATGAGTTTTCCTTTTTCCATAAATAATATATGTATTATATCTTGAAGTTTGGGGTTTTGGGGGCATTTGTTAGCTACCCAGGAACCATATACATGTTTTGAAAATTCCTGTGCTACCAATATATTTCTCTATACATTTTTATCTATATGTGAATGATCATGTCAACTTCAATACGTTTTTCTCTATCAATGAATGTTAAAAACAAAATTCCATACGTTTTTATTGATCTGGGTTGCAAAACTTTCCCTAGGCATTTTACTACATCGTTCATTATTAAAAACAATCTTCCAAACATTTTTACACACCACTGGTGATCAAATTCTTCGCTTGAACCTACTTTGTAGTTGTTTGTCATTGCTTCAATAATGCAAAGGGTTTTCCTTCATTACTAGCTATCAAATTTACCTCTTATCTATTTTTTTTATCCACGAGTCCACCCACTTCGACTTTTCTTCCCCCTTTGGTCGAGTTCTCTTATTCATTCAACAAAAAAATATCACTTGGTCGACCAGACATGGGTAAATACGACTTCGGTAAATCCAACTTTCATAAATTCGAATTGGGCAAATACAACTTGGGTGAATATGACTTGGATCAATTGAGCTTGGTCAACTTGCATTACCTTCGAATGGAATTTCCGCATCTCTCCAACTCAATTATTTCCTACTCGAATTGTGGCTTGATTGATTGAGAATATACCATAATGGAAAGAGATAAGGTTATAATTGTTTTTTTCTACAAAGTATCCATTTTGGTGAGACGAATAGGCCATAGGGCTACTATTTATGGATCAAGTATGGACGTGATAGTGGTTATAGGGAGAATCATAAAAAATTGTTTGACATGCAAGTCTAGTTAACAATTAAATGAAGATACTGATTCATTACCGAGATAATTGACAGGATGGGGTCACAACATGTGAAGGTAGTTCTAAGCACACACACTTATGGATATTGATAGTAGAGATCAGATGACATAGCCCATCGCAAAGTTGGTCACATATTTATTGGATAATTCATAAGCGTGGGTGGCATACAGATGGTAGTGAAACTGAGAGGGAGCCTAAGATATGAAAAATGAAGGATCAACTCATGACTTTAGAAAGAACCATTGGGAAAATGACAGAAGAAATATGCCAACATGGTGAGAAAGTTGAATGTACAGAGACTAAAATGAGTTAGATGGTGCATGGATTTAATGAATTTGTGTAGTTGTTCTAGATGAGGGTGAATTAGATAATAGGAAACTTGATCGATGATGTTTATGATAGAATCAAGGTAGCTAAAGATGTGTTTGTTTCAGTAACCAAGAATTTTAAGGACCAAGAGGACAAAAACACATTATTGAAATGAGCTACATCAAGTGGGTCAATATCATGCATATTGTTAATGAGTATCAAGATAAAAGGACATGAACCTTATGATGGTACCCACAATATTAAGTTGTTCTCAAAAATTTGTTGTGACATTCAATAGTACTTGGAGTAGTTGAATGGAATTTCAGACAAAGCTAAGGTGAACATTGTTGTGATGTTATCGACAGGGACTACTAAGATTTAGTGGAGGAAATGAGCAGAGGACTTGGAAGTTGGATGAACGATGGAGAAGATTGAAAACTGGGTAGAGATGAAGGAAGCCTTAACGTCTCAATTTGGTCCAGGGAACCAAACATGGATCAAAAGAAATTAGTTATTGGCACTTAAGAACACTAGTAAGATCCAGGCCTATATCAAGGTGTTTTTTGGGATCATGTTCAAAATCAAGGATATGTTGGAAAAAGGAAATATTTTACACTTCATGAATACTTTGCAACCTTAGGCATAAAGTGATTTGTCATTCCAAAACATACAGATCCTTGTAGAAACCATCATCGTAGTGGACAAGATTTTGGACTTCAGGGTGTAAGCCAAGACCAATCCTAAAAGAAGGAAGGATGCCCAAAGTGAGAATAAAGGAATCAAGAATAAGGATAAAGGAAAGATCAAGGAATCTAATAGTAAATATAGTTCCAAACAAAAAAACATAGGAAAAGAGAAGAACACAATTTATTTTTTATTTGTGCTAATAGATATTATGCCTAGAATTGTTTATTAAAGGAGAAGTTGAATGATTTGGAGAGAGTAGACAACCCATACATGGATATGATGAAACTTAGCTATGTTCATGTCAAAATTAATGGGAAGTAAATGTTGGCCATGGTGGACAGTGGAGAAACTCATAATTTCACAAGGGAGGATGCAGTGAAATGACTTGGGAGGATTCTTAAGCCATTGCAAATTTTGTTTAAGGAGATGAACTCCAATGTGTATAGGTTCATTGGTATGATCATATATGTTTCGATGAAGATTAGGGATTGGAACAGAAGGGTGAGTTTCACTATTTTTATTATATATGATTTCAACATGGTGTTGGGCCAAGATGATCTATAAATTTTCATATATATTCCACTGGAATAGTTCATCAAAACTGATCTGATAAGTAAAATTGAAATCAATGTATGAATATTAAATTCCTTTAGATTTCCATAATATTTAGTTATTAATTTTATTCTTGTGCATGAAATAGAAAAAAAGTGGAAAATAGATAATAATAAAATACAATCACACCATCCACAAAATGACACAATGATTTTCTCTAGGAAACCCTTATGGAAGAAAACCTAGCTAGAAGGTGAGGTTACTCTGCTCTCTTTTCTTTGGCATGGAAATAATGAAGGTACAAAGGAGAATGCACTCTCTATGAATTTACCTAAGACTTGTGGCCTGTTATAATTCTACGTAACATTATCCCCCTCTCTTATGCTCTCTAATTTCCCATTCCTCATTTTTCTGCTATGCTATGGAACAAATACAACAACATTGAATGGAATCCCTTTTCCTCCTCGTGGCTCAGTATATAACATAGTTTGATAGACATCTAGGGTGAGATTTTGAATTCCTCAACCCTCAATTGTGATAGGGTTTTCGTCCTTCTATAATATTCTTGAAATTACATATGTTCTTATCCCAATATACATGAGTAGGCGGGAATTATGTGGGATCCTCTCATATGATGGTGGTGAACACAGTAGGTAAACTTGTTGGAGGCATAAATTTTTCATATGAGCTTTGATTGATGTGATGTTTGCACCATTGGAAGGGTATTGATGTGTATAATAGTGTCACATGGTCCTATATAAGTTAACAAATATTTAACCCAAAAAATGTTGTTTGATGCCTCAAAATGGCCCCATAAGGTTCCAGACTCCAATTTTCCAAATTGGGCACTACTACTAAAATGGACCATTGTCAAATATTTCCCACTTTGAAAGGAATGAAATAGATGAAAAAAAACAATGATCCAATATGGATCTTACCTCCCCATCTATGGAGGCTTTTGTCCCCCAAAATCTTTACTGAATGAGTTGAGGAAATGTTTCTTCTACCTTATCCTTGGAGTACCACTTTTCTTTGCATGTAATTTGTCCTTTAAACCCAATATACCAAAGGCATTACTTCCCATGTCTTGTAGCTTTGGGCCACTTCTACAAAACTATTTGTTCTACCAACTTTTCTTGAGCATTTGGTGCTAAGTCCTCTATGGAAGTTAGGACTAACTCCTCCTCATGATACGACATGGAAGGCTCATAGAGTTTGAGATTCTCCACATTTACTACTAAGTAAATGCACATGTATGGGGGTAGAATGAGTTTGTGGTTGTTATCTCCCACCTTTTCCAATACCTCAAAAGGACCATAAAATAGAGCATTGATCTACTTATGAGGATCCTATATCCTTTTCTTATTTTGTTGTAACCATACTCTATATACCACTCCAAACATTCTCTCTATTGTATGTTGGTAATGCCTATCCTTGTACTTTTCCTATGACATATTGTCTGTCTCTTCTACTTGCAAATGGATCTTCCTAATATTCTAAACATTTTTTTTTGTTTTTAATGCATCTCATGTGAGGTCCTCCCTCACTCCTCCATATATTCCCTATACAACATCTAAGGATGAAGGTGGAAAATACCCAAAGCAAGTTTAGAAAGGTGAGTTACTCATAGAAGTGTGAATCGATTTGTTATAAGAGTGTTGTATATAGATCAAATTTTCATCACAACTCTTCAGATTCTTTTGATTTTAACCTCTCAAAAGATAGACAAAATCCTTGTTCACTACTTTTGTTAGCCCATTTGTCTGTGGATGGAATGTTGTAGACCTATTCAACTTAGTGTCTATATTGTCCCACAATGTATTCCAAAATGCATTGAGAAATCTGACATCCCTATATGATATGATGCTCTTTGGTTTCCCAAAGTGCACCTAGACATGTTTAAATAACATGTTTGTTGCTTTCTATCCTTTGATGGTATTTATATAAGGCATGAGAATGTACATTTTGTTGAACCTATGAACTACCAAAAATAAATAGTCATATTCATTTTATGTGGTTGGTAAACCTCCAACAAAATCCATGGAAATGATTTCCCAAGGTTGAGATGGTATAGGTAAGGGATGTTGTAGAACTTGCTTCTTATTATTGGGCTTGTTGGTACAACAAAGCATACATCATATAATATATTGTGTTGCATATTCTTACATTTTGGGCCAGTAAACATACCTTTTTAAATGGGAAATTGTCTTCCCAACACCAGAATTTCTTACAACCATGGAGGTGTGAGCCTCTTTGATAAGATGTTGTCGTTCACCTTTAGGGACACAAAGCTTACCAAGCTTCTGGAGTAAATTATTCTGGAAATGATAGTCATTTTTGTCATCACCTTCTTCTATATGAATTTTTCCCTATAGCTACAGAAACACCTACTTAAAGTCATATTTTGTGTATGCCTTTTTGTATGCATTATGGGTAAAAATATCCATGTGCATTATAGTTTCCAAAGATGTAATATTTGATGTCGGTGGTTGTGAAATAAATTTTTCCAAATTATTTTTGCTACCCTTATAATAGTTGATGACTTGACACAATTTTTGTAAAAACCTCATCCACTTATAATGAATGGTTTGTTGTAGCTTACTCTTGTCTTGAAAATAATGTACCGGTTGGTGATATATGTGGATGATGGCATTCTTTCCCATCATATAATGCTTCCACTTCTATACATATTGTACCAAGTAATAGAGATCCTTGTTGTAGGTAGGGTAGTTGAGAACTATCCCATGAAATACATTAAAATGATAGCATACAAGCCTTCCTCCCTGCATCAAAACTTCTCCCATGTCATACATAATTGCATTTGTTAGCACTTCAAAAGGATTCTTCAAATTTTGTAGCACGAGCACTGGTGCTTTACTGATATTTATTTTTAGCTCATCAAAGGCCTTTTGTTGATTCTTCCCCCATTGGCTATTATGGTATGTAGTGGTGCAGATACAACTAAAAATGAAGCTATGAACTTATGCAAGTACCGGGTTGCTCCAAACAAACTCTGAACATTAGTGACAATTGTACGAACTGGCCATTTCATGATGGCCTCCATATTTTTGAGATCTATCTTGAGCTCCCCTCCACTGATCACATACCCCAAATACACCAAAGAGTGCTAAGAAAAATCACATTTCTTGAGATTGGCCAACAGTTGGTTCTTTTTTAGTGACTCTAACACTTACATAAGATGTGAGATTTGGTTCTTCCACATAGCACTATAAATCAATATATCATGTAAATAAACAATAATAAATGAATCTATATAGGGGCATAAAACATCATTCATTAGTCTCATAAATGTTGTTGATTCATTTCATAAAACGAATGGAATAACCAACCACTCATACAAACCATGCCTTTTATTGAAGGAATTGTTTAAGGTATCTTCTTCTTTGACTCATACCTAGTGATATCTTGATTTCAAATCCATCTTAGTGGAGTACAATTTGGAATGTTGTAGCTAGTCCAACAGATCATTGATCCTTGGAAGAGTGTATTTATTCTTTTATCTCTCCGTAAATTTGTTTGGATGAGAAAACAAATGATAGAGGTAACCTACAAAACCAACTTTAAGGCCGAAAAATAGCCTTTCCAACCCAGAGAGGGATCTATCTGAGACATTGTCTCTATATATATAATGACTTTGAATTATCGGCTAGGTTTAACATGTTTGTGTAATATTTATGGTTCTATTGGAAAGAGAATACAAGACCTTGGGCCATGGATTCAAATTCCATAAAGCGAGAGAAATAAATGACTTGGTGACTAAAACTTGAGAGGATAAAGGCAAAGTAGGAAATTGTCTTTCAATTTGAAGTTGTTGTTTGTGGCGAGAAAAAAAATACATAAAGCAACTCAAAGCACCATTGGAGCTTAATTCTAAATTACTTAGAAGAAAACACGAGAATTTAAATGGTGAAGTATAGAGCACCGCACAATGAATTCTAGACTTATAAGACTTTCTGATTTAAACAGAATATAGACATGGATATACAGAACACAAGAAAAATGTACATAAGAGAGATCACAATACATCAAACCATTACCATTAGAATCTTTTCATCAAAGTATCAGTACCTTTGCATTAAATTTCAAATGGGTTCGAAAGTTACATTCAATATTCACTGTCTACATTAATTTGCCAACCAACCTCGCTTACATTGAAAAGATTTAATATATAGAAAAATGATGTGTCGTTTGGGCCACCATGCCCCCCAACTACTACACTTAGAAATTAGGATTTCATTATTCTCTTCCAGATGATCCTTCGGATTCCACTTACTAAGAATAGAAGCTTGACTATACCCAATCATGTAATAACCAACTTCTTTTCCATGATGGTTCGATCATCAAAAATATTCCATCGTTAACAAGTTATATGTCGACGCATCTACTTTGGAAGGTCATCTAGATGATCAAGCACTTTGTCATACTCCTACCACCCAATGTGACTAGTTTGATTGGCGTTGCATGATCATTGGCTGTGCTATGCATGTGGCGGGTAACTGTGGATTGTCACTTGTGTTTACGATATGGAGACGACAGTCAGGAGACAACACATTTCTTCAAAATTGTTGTCTGTTCAGCTTACACTTCTCCTTCACAACAGGTGGGTTTTGGTCATCTTTGCGACGTATATCCTCTGCACGGATGCATGTCATATTCCTTACTTTTTGACAATAAACAAGACATGAGGAGAAATAAATTTCATGCCATGTTCAAAAATAAAATAAATGGACCATATAAATTAGGTTTCTTTCCTTATCTGCAGTAGTGATTTCTAAGAATTTTTCTGAGGGATGAGTTGCATATTTTTAGATTCTTTACTTGCTTTCGCAAGACCCTATTCCCCTTTGGCTTCACTTGAGAACTAGCTAGAGCTACGCAAATGTTTTCTATGTCTAGTCTACATTCTTTGAAATGCTCCATGATTTTCTCCTATGGCATTATTTGTGCTTCGCGCACCTGTATGATCATGTTTTTCACTTCTTTGAGCTACCTCTTGAGACAATTTTCATTCCCTTCTTCACTTTGTGATGTTGATGTCTCGATGGTCCTTTCTAGTAATTTCTTTCTCAACTCCTTGTTTTCCTGGTACAACTCAGCAATAGCGAGTTGCACTTTATTTAGCTATTGGGACAACTCACAAACAACCATGCTTTTAGTTTCCGACCTTCTCCATATGTCATTGATTGCTCACCTTGAATTTTCGAGAGGTTCCAACCGAACAACTCACATGAGTAACCTCTCAGCAACCAATTTGGCGTGGGGTTTTCTTGGAGCTTGGGCCTCCCCAGGCTATCTATTCTTCCTTGGCCTGCCTCTTTTCCTAGGTATTGGATGTTGGGGACACAAGACTTCCACTATGTTTCCTTTTTCTACAACCCCTTCTATTCCTACCTCCGTGCTGTGAGATGTTACTTCTTCTGTGGGTAGAGGGGGATCTCCTTTGCGGTCCCTAGGGGTGTCGTATGAAATAAGAAATGAATCCAAGCCCTTTCCCAATTGACCTAATTACTCAACTATCAACAATTTGATTAGTGAGATATGGGATACGTTCTTCTTTGGCTAGTTTACTTCAACTTTGATGTTATTTTCCATTCCCCAGGACGTTGGTGCAAGACGAAAGGCAGTTTCAATGGCCTCTTTCCTGTGAAATGCATCATCAATATGATGTGATGTAGCTGTTAGGAACCAAACATCAATATAGCATAGAAAAACCTCAAGAAAAATACTCAACGCCTTGAAAAAGAGATAATATCAGATAATAAGCCTCTTCGAGGGGGCAACCTCCTTTTACCCCACTTAAATGTTCAAGTACAAGATGATTCAAAATGAAAATGTCTCCTTGGTATATATAGGAGAC
>JASDQU011246278.1:29467-43222 GCA_032191745.1 Picea mariana | reverse complement strand
AGGTTTTGGTATCTACGGAATACCTAAAAATATTGTATATATTATATAGTGTGAGGGTTTCCAGTATATATATTTGTGTACTATGTGAATGAGCCATTGATTAAATTATGTTTTGCTTAAGAATCTATATGCATTGCTTCACTTCACAGGTTTAAAACTTACAGTAAACCTTGTACGTAAAATATATTCTCCTAGAAACAAGTTAATGAAACTCTACACCAAATTGTTTGGGTTCTTATCTCGAACTTATTATCATTTAACATCACTCATGTTAAAAGGGAATTGAATTCAATGGATGACATGTTAGTTGTTTCTGTAGCCTCTCCTACTCGACAACTTCTGCCACAAAGACCTAATTTTACTTTCCAATCTTTATATCATCCTCATATCCTTGAAAATGTAAATTCATGGCAGGTCTTCCCTCGTGATGAAATCATTTGTGCTTTCATACAAAATGAACCATATAAGCCCAAGGAAATTATATCCATGGAAAACAACAAAATTCCAAAGGGCTTGAATCCTATAGAAAGTTCATTTTCATCGAGTGATGTAGGAAAAAAATAAAAGAATAAAGAAGAGTAGTCAAAAAGGAAAGTGGGTGAAACCATTTCCTTAAACATTGGGACACCTGATTCCCCAAAGAATGTTAAGATAGGTTCCCAATGTACTGATCAAGAAAATATGAAATTCATTGAGTTACTTTGTGAATTTCCAGATGTTTTTTCTTGGTCTTATGAGGATCTTCATGGTTTTGATCCTGATCTTATATAACATGCCATTCCTATCAAGGAAGGCATAAATCCGGTTAGGCAAAAACAAAGACCCATTAACCCCACACTTGAAGCGACTATTCAAAAGGAGTTGGAATTTTTTTTAAGGCTGGGATCATTCTCCCTGTTAAGTATTCTGAGTGGGTTTCCAATTTGGTTCCCATTTGGAAAACAAATGGTCATATACAAATGTTCGTTGATTTCCATGCATTAAATAGATTGAGCATACAATACCATTTTCCTCTCCCTAATATGGAAATGATTTTGCAGCAAGTTGCAGGGTCACAGATGATGTCCTTACTTGACAGTTTTTCTGGTTATAATCAGGTCAAGGTAAAAAGGAAAAATAAATACAAAACCACTTTCATTACACGTTGGGGCATGTTTTCTTATGATAGCATGCCTTTTGGATTATCTAATGTAAGTGCCACTTTCCAAAGAGCTATGTAGATAGATTTTGACGATCTGATCTGTAAGATTATTCAGATTTATCTTGATGAATTGACTATATATTCAAAGAACGATTGGATCATTTTGGTCATCTTAGAAAGGTTCTCATGTGATGCAGGAAATTTCTCATGCGATGCAGGAAATTCGACATTTATTTAAATCCTTATAAGNTGTGTTACCAAGGGAAAGATCCTTGGGCATATTCTCTCTGATTTGGGAATAAGAATAGATCTCGAAAGGATTGTAACTATCCTAAATCTTTCTTCTCCTACTTCCAAAAAGGAGGTTCAATACTTTATGGGCATCATTAACTTTGTCCATAGGTTTGTTCCTGATTTTGCTGTAATGGTCAAACCAATTCACAATCTTCTCAAGAAATATCGCTCCTTTTCTTGGAATGATGACGTCGAGAATTATTTTGTAAGGCTTAAGAAGGCAATCAGTTCCACACTAGTTTTGTCAAAGCCAGATTTTGAGAAATAACTTATTATATATACTAATTCCATAAAGGAAACAATCTCTGCTATTCTTATACAATGTGATGACCAGAGTAACAAAAAACCATTAGCTTACATGATTCAAATCTTATCAGACGATGAATTCAAATATTCTTATATTGAAAAACATGCTTTCACTCTTGTTAAAGTTGTGGATAAATTTCTCACTTTATCCTAGGTAAGAAAATGCTAGTAAAAGTCCCTTTACATGTTGTCAAGATTTTGCTCTCACAAAATTATCTTTCAAGGAAGATTTCACATTGGATTGCCAAGGTCCAGGAGCGTGATTTAACTATCATGACTTAAAAGACCATTAAGGGATGCGACGTATCCCTTCACCTATCTCAACATGTTGAAGAAAGTGAAGAAATTGATGAACAAGATAACCCTCTATCAGCACTATTTTACATTGACAATCAAATCCTTCATGTAGTTGAACATCCATGGTATAAAGATCTGGTGTATTACTTGCAAAATCAGAGATGTTGAGATAACTTAGATACTCATCAAAGGATAAGGCTCCATCTTGAATCTTCCAGATATGTCATTTTAGGAGACTTATTGTTTAGGAGATCTACCAATGGTATATTACTGTGCTGTTTAAATAATGAGGAAACACATAAATTGTTACAAGAAACCCGTGGATCTTCATATTCTGTTATTCATGTGGGTGGCCACTTTTATGCTAAAACTATTTCTTTTAAAATCATGAGAAAAGGGTATTATTGGCCTTCAATTTTTCAAGATTCTTATAACTTTTCAAGATCTTGTGGAAAGTGCCAGAAGTTTGCTAGGAAAGAACGTCTTTCTGCCATGCCTTTACAACCTGTCCTCCCTGACTTTGTTTTTTAAAAATGGGGTCTGGAATTTATCGGTCCTATTAATCCTTCATCTTCTGCAGGGCAAGTTTTCATCTTGTTAGCCAAAAATTATTTTACTAAATGGACTGAAGTTGTCCCACTTAAGCATTCGTAGGATGAGCAGGTTATTTATTTCCTTGAAACTAATATTTTCTCCAGATTTGGAATTACTTTAGATATTATTACAGATAACAACCTCGCTTCTATTTCTACTAAGCTAACTCAGTTTCTAGCTAAAATGGGAGTTAAACATTTTACCTCATTAGCTTATTAACCTCAAGGAAATGGGTAAGCCGAGTCTACCAACAAAAATCTGGTTAGAATCATCAAGAGGCTCATTGAAGATACGCCTCGTCAATGGAACACCCTCCTCACTTATGCCCTTGGGAAGATCACACTACCACCAAGGTGAGCACAGGTTGCACTCCCTTTCATCTTGTTTATGGTCAAGAAGCTATCTTTCCTACCGATATGGAACTTTCTTCTTTAAGGTTGATGCTCCAAATTGAACAATTGAATTATTCTAATATATCTCAAAGGATAAATGCATTTTTTTCTTTAGAAGAACAACATGCATTTTCCTTGGAGAACATAAACAGAAGACAACCAAATGTAAAGAAATATTTTAATAAAAGTGCAAAAGCTATCAGATTTAAGGTAAATGAGAAAGTCTTTCTTTGGGATTCATCTCACACTGATAGAGGAAGGCATTCAAATTTTCAAAAGTTATGGTTGGGTCCTTTTAAAATATCTTTTGTCCTGGGCGCAAATTCTTGTATTCTAAATTTGGAAGAGCAATTATTTTCTTATAGTACCAACAGTTCCCACTTGAAACACTATGTGGAAACAGTTTGAAAGTTTAAATGTTGCATGGAGTTACTTCTGTATTATGGTTTTGTTTCATTGCTTTGATTTTGCTTTGCTGTTTTATTTTTCTGCTTTTCATTTTTGTTGTTTTATTTCTTTTATTGATTTCTTTTCTTGTCAAAAATAAAATTTTGGATCATTTTTGCCACAACAATGCTATTCTACAAGTATTGTTAATCAATAACAATCAGGTTACACAGTTGTCATGATGTCTCTCCTTGAATACATCATTAAAATTCCTATCTGCTTCCATTACTGTTGTTAGAATATAAGATAATTGGTTTTTCATCCCTATTTTATGCTTTCCTTTTCTTCCCTCCACTCGAGATTCAAAAAAGAACACCAGAATTTTTTCTCCTTAAAGAAAAGAGCACTTTCACTGTGATTAATTAAATGTTATGCATACAAGAATAATCCCTCATATGTAACACTTTCCATGAGTTATTCCCAAAATCCCAAATCGTTTTTTCCCTTAACCACTTCACTTCCCATGTTCCATAATCATTCTGATATATATTTCCTTGATCTAATGTTTCACCTTGTCTGCAAAACCATACATTATGAGTTCTTAATCTATTGGAAACATATTTCCCTGTGGATTCGCCAGTTTGTTGATGCTTAAAAATGCAACGATGAATACTATGCTCGTAAATGATTGCCAAGCTCTATTAACTATTTATATTAATAATAAACTAGTAGGTGGGACCCCTAGTAGACTTGTGGCGCTATGATGGATATGTTGTGCTTATATTGTGTTTTCTATTGTGATGGTACCAACAAAGTCTTCTATAGTTCGATGATTCAAATCATCGTTTATAATGTTATGTTGACATAATATGGTTGGTTGTTTGATGCATGGAAATGATACCTTTGATGATCACTCTGAGATTGTGCTAAGGATGCCCTATGGATGAAAGGATTATTATAAGTTGGTTTTGATATTGCAATTAAATATGGAATCAATTGGTTTAATATGACCTTGATAAAAGGGATAATATTGGGGCTCTTTTAAATTAAAGGATTATATACAAACTCTAATGTGGTATTATTGTGACAAATAAGGGTGTACAAACCCCTATTGCTATATTTAAGTTCCTTGTTGAATGTTAAATGTTGAATGGACATGGGATAACGTTATACCACATGGTTATTTTTAAAAGAGTTTGATATTACCAAAGGTGGCACACTATGGAAAGGTGATATGGCATTGGTTATGTGGCTGAATAAATGCTTACTTCTATGGTGAATTGGATGGCTCATATCTTGAATTGAATGAGGTTGGAGGGAGAAGCGACGTGCATTTACTGCACGTCACTCAAAAAACCCTTGAGGCCCGTCACCCTAGTCATACTTGCATTTTGGTTTTTGACTCTGGTGGTTGTTGATGCTCCATGTTTTTTGGTTGTGAAGGAGGCATACAGTCTAACTCTCTTCCTCACATAGGATTTTCTAGGTATGGTTCCTTACTCTTCCATCCATGATGGTTTTTCTGCCCTTCGAATCAATTTGTGGCTCAGGATTTCTCGTGGTCTCTGTGTTTCTTAAGCTATTATTGGATATTTGAACTGTGTAATTGGTATTGTGTTTGTGGATTCTTATGGTGATTATCCTGGACTGTTGTTTTCTTGAAAAAGGAATGGTTATGCTCTCCTTTCTATGAATAATATTTGTATGAGTTTATTAATAAAATGACAGTGAAGCATGTTCGATCGGCTTGGGTTTGGGGTTTGGTTCTCTGTGGAAATTCATTATTATGTTTGACAAGCTATGAGCTTTGTGCATGAGTATTACCACCAATCTTCGTGTTTAAGAATTTCCACTTCACTTTCATCTCTGTGGTTGATATTTTTGATCATCTGGGTTACAAGGTGAACTATTGAGAGTTTAAAGTTTTTCTTGCCTTGACTTGGAAAAACCCCGAGCTATTAGTTATCATGGTGTTTCCCTCACTCACACTGTTTTCTGGAAAGAATTGCATAGTTGTGTTTAACATCACCCAAAAAGTGTAATGGAAGTATTATATGTGTTTCAGTTGGGCATGGGTTTGTGCTTGGGAATTCTTTTCACAACATTGTTTAAGAGTTTTCTCCTTCTCGTTCTCTGTTGGAGGTGGCTGACTGTAATTTTGGTAACCCTGACTATCAAGAGTATGGTTACATGTTATATGTTTGTGGTAAATTTTGAAGGGCACAAGTTGTCTGCGTTTTTGAGGACTTAATCCTTTGATTGAGCCATCTCTTCTTGCTCTCCATTTACTGTGTTTAAACCCTAAATTCGATCATGATATCATTTCAAATCCAGTCAAGTGTAAATAAGCATTGTGTATGCTTGGTCGATTGGGCACGATTAGGCTCTGTTTCTCGTTGGGAAATTTTAAAAAGAAGTTTGTACATGCAAAATTATGTGAAGCTTGGGCTTAGAAGTTGCATGTTATTTTTTGAATGTTATTTGAATCAATTCTTATGTTGATTATATTTAAAAAAGACCGGTGTGTGAATGGATTGGGGCCTGATTATGTGTTTTAACGCCCAGTTTGATTGTGTCAAATAGTTTGTAAATAATCAACAAGTCGTGGTAAATACAATTCATATTCTTAAAGGAATAAGAATTGGATATAAATGGCTGGGATCATTGTGCGTATTCTATTGGTTTTTAAAAGAAGAAAAAAAGAAGAGATTTAGCATTGGAATATTAATGGTTGTGTCTCAAAGGGTTATTATGTTTTTCATATAAATGACCATGTTGTTTGTTAGGTTTGTTATATAAAATTTATATGGGTGAGAAGGCTACTGTAATTGAGTATTTTTGGGCATATAAATTGTTTTTGGAAGTCAACAAGCAATCTGTAAAGGAATTAACAATTTAGATGGTGGTTTTGAAAAGGGAATGTTGATTGAATTGTGGAGGTCTAAAAAGAGTTATGTTTGATTGTTTGATTTGATTTATTTTTATATGAACAATTTCCATATTATGTCCCTGTCATGCTACCACTTTTGACTTATTATATTCCCCTCATAATCCCAATTTCATTTTTGACATCCCTGTTTTGTAAAATAAATTAAAAGGGTATGTGTAGCAACTACAAAAGATATGACACAACAATGGTTGGCAACTAATATTTTGGTATATTTTACATAATTAAATTATTTAATTAATTGTTGAGCAGTATTCGTGTAATTATTCCCTCTCATTATACCACCTTTCACTCATTACACTCGCTCCATATATCCCATGAACCCTGTCACCCCCTGCTCACTTAGTAATTATTAAATGGTTAGTTATGGATGTATTTGCATATATCTCGTGTCAATTTATGAGCCAATTATTGATTCATGCAAGAACAATGTCATGTATGGTTTATTAAGGGGTTAGTTACTAACGAATTGTTGCTATAGAATGTGTTTCTTCAGTAGGGGAAGCCATGTAAGAACTAATAGAGGAAGAGGAAACTGGAACAGAGGGCCTAGAAGGCCTAGATTCTCCATTCATTTTGATTTGTGTTGCCAGGAATTAAACCAGTTGTTCCAAGATGGGTTATTTAACTGGATTAGTCAAGGAATAGTACAACCCCAACCAAAGAGACCTCCCTTGTAGTCTCAGAAAATCCATGGTATTTATGTGCCTCCTCATGTGTCCATGCAACCAAAAGTCCTTGCAAATGATGGATGGCAAGAGATTGTCAATCCGATTGTATCTCACCATCATGGCTGTCCCACTTTTCCATTACCTCCTCCACCACCTTTAAATCCTAATGTTCAGATTGCCCCTGTGCATTCACCTATTCAATCCTCACATGCTAGTAAAAGGCTTAAAACTAATGTCCCCCATGTGCAACATAAAGGTAAGTTGTTGCCTCCCCTTCCTCTCTTTCAAATGACACTTCAAAATCTATTTCCTCCTGCATGCAATTGAAGGATGATTGTTCTCATGTAATTAGTGAAATACAACCTCAAGGTTCAAATAAACCTCGGGCTACTTCTAGAAAATCAAAAGGGGACAATAGTGATAAAATAAATATTACCTCTCAGAGTGGCAAGTATGGCTTTTAATTTATGTTTTTTTATGATTGAGTTGATGAAGATAGTGGTCTGGAGAAAGTTTGGACAACAAGCTCCTTTTTGGATAATATGGATTATGTGGATATTTATATATTTTTGGATATGATTTAAATTATTTATGTTATTTAAATATTCAATTTTGAAGGTATCTAAGGGATTTACAAGGGTGATATGTGTTGAATGATTATCCATTTGTGTTTTATTTTATAATTTGAAAATAATAAAAGAAGGGAGTCACAAGGGGTCCCACCTACGTAGTTATTATTAATTAAAGACCCTTAACTATTATTATTATTATTATTTCTCCTAAACTAAATTAGTTAAGTCAAACTAACTTAGCTAAAGAAAGTAGTTGAACTACTTCAACTTATTTGGAAGGAATAAAAGATAGATGAGGAGAATAAACAAGGGGAGAATAGAAGGAGAAAGAAAGACTAATGTTTGATCTTTCTATTTCATGAGATAGTTCAATTTTCATTCATTCTTGAGTTTATTCAAAGCCTACTTCTCTTTTTGACAACAGGGTCCTATTGTATACAACAAGGTTCAAAACTGAACCCAATCATTCAAATGCTTGTTTTAGAGATGTTGATCCATCCTTGATAGTCTATGTATACTTGTTTGTTTATGGATTGAGTTTCATAGCTGATAAAGGTTATTTTTCAGAATCAAATTGGCAGCAGTCTGTGGCAAGCCGATCCAGATTATAAATTTCATTTTTTACTTCTTGTCAGAGTCCCTTGTATGGTGTTCATCAGGGATCTCTAAATTAGACTTTGGTCCATGCCCTCATAGGGGTTTTGTAAAGAGAAAAACACTTTTGATATCCCAGAATGAAATAAAGAAGATTGTTATTCTGTCTCATTTGTGTGTATATTTGTGACTTGATTACTTTTGCTTTTTGATCTCCATACTTACTTTTTGTAATCTATATATTTTTCAGAAACTTACATAGAACTTTCATGTTATTTTGCAACATTATTTTCATTAATAAATCAACCTAAACCCTTGTAATTGATACTTGTGGATTGGGAAAATGTTTTGAGTCTATAAAACATAGGGTGATATTCCCGACTATCTTGTCCTAGACATGCAAGATTAAAAAATGATTGAGTAAGATAATTCATATATTTTCCTCAACAAATTCCTCCTAAATTCACTCAGAAATTAGAGATTTTTACCTAATTTCTCCATGGCTACCAAGCAATTCATGAATTTGACCAATTCTTTACCTAGAAATGCCCAAGCAGAGGTTAAATTTGTGGATTTTAACCCCTGAGCTCAATTTCCATAAACTCCTCGTGAATTTCTTTCTTGATATCACTAGAGTAATTTGACAAATAAATTTGCAGATGCCTCCTGATCTTTAACTCTACAAATTCAATTTCTGCATGTTGAGTATGGCCCATGCAAAATCATTGTTTGAAACCAAAGCTCTAATACCATTATGTAATTCTCCCTATCTTAAATAAGGAACATTACTACCTGGAATACACATAAAAAAAAATAATCTGCTAATTCATTTTCGTGTAGCTTACCAACCATAATTTATACACATAATTAACTAGATTATGACACCCATAATTAAATGCATATATAAAATCCTAAATGAACATGGACCAAATTAATTAATCATTTAAATTAACACATAAAACATTTTTGTTCATAGAGTAAAATGCACAACCACAAGACTCATAAGAAAACTCGGATAACAGATAAACACTTATCTTTAAAAGAAATTTTGTGTAACCAGGTGCTTGGGAAGGAAGTTCCACCCAACCATATACTTATTGTTCCAATTATAAATAAAAATTAACCCCCAAGATGGAACTATGAATCTACAAGAGAAGGGTGCCTCTCACAGTCCACTCACAACTCAATATCTCACAACCGACTGGCATTATCCTACAACTATCCCAAATGTTCTCTAGCTCTCTTCCTCTTGACCTACCCAACCCAAGGAATGTACTCCTTCACTTCCAGGGAAAGAGTATTTTTTAATAGACTCTTCTACATTTAGATACTCTGTATATATTAGGTGATAGAGACTCTGAAAAAGAACAAGTTGTTGGCCAATCTCAAGAAATGTAAGTTTTCTTATCAATGTTTTGTGTATTTGGGGTATGTGATCGGTGGAGGGGAGCTCAATATAGATCCTGCAAATATGGAGGCCATCATGAAATGTCTAGTTCCTACAAACGTCACTGAATTTGGGATTTTTATTGGGGATACACAATAATTTTGGAAGTTCATAACTTCATTTTTAGTGGTACCCACACCACTCCACGCCACAATATCTAGTGGTAAGAGTTTCCAGTAGGGGAAGAATAAAAAAAAGTCCCTTGATGAGATAAAAATAATGATCAGTCAGGCACCAGTGCTCGCACTATCAAACTTGTAGAATCCTTTTGAAGTGGAGACATATTCAAGTGGGTATGTCATGCGAGTAGTTTTGATGCAAGGAGGAAGGATGGTATGCTATCATTCTGAAGTCTTTCATGGGGTGGATCTCAACTTCCATACCTATGACAAGGATCTTTATGCCTTGGCACAAGCTGTCAAATAGTGGAAGCACTAGCTAATGGGAAAGGATACCATCGTCCACACAGATCACCAACCACTATAGTATTTTCAATCCCAGAGTAAGCTACAACAAACTAGGCATTACAAGTGGATGGGGTTTTTACATCAATTTCATCTTGTCATACATTATAATAAGGGAATAAAAAATAAGTTGGTCGACATGCTTTCACAACAACCCATATCCAATGTTACATCTTTGGGAACTCTGATGCACATGAAGACTTTTACCCATGAGGCATACAAAGAGGCATACATAGAATATGAGGACTTCAAGTAGGTGTTTCAACATCTATAGGGATAAATTTGTATAGAAGAAGGTGATGGAAAGGATGACTATCATTTCTAGAATGGTTTACTCTAAAAAATTGACAAGCTCTGTGTTCCTAAAGGTGAACAATTATAGCTTCTCAGAGAGGCTCACGCCTCTAAAGTTGCGGGACATTTTGTTGTTGGGAAGATAGTGGCCAACTTACAGAGGTATGCACATTGGCCCAAAATGCAAGAAGATGTAGCATGGTATATTAGAGGATTTATACTTTGTTGTACTATCAATCCAAACAAAAGGGGGTAAGGTATATATCATCCCTTATCTATACCCACTCGACCTTGGGAAAACATTTCCATGGATTTTTTGTTAGGTTTACCAACCAGGTGAAAGGGACATGACTATTTATTTTTGGTAGTTGACATGTTCAACAAAATGTGCAATCTCATGCCTTGTAAAAGGATCATCAACAAACAAGAAGCAACAAACAATTTTTTTGAATAGGTCTGGGTACACTTTGGGATACCAAGGAGCATCATCTTAACCATGGATACCATGTTTCTCAGTGTATTTTGGACTACATTGTGGGAGAAGATAGAAACTAAGTTGGAAAGGTCTACAACATTTCATCTAGAGACAAATGGGCAGAAAAAAGTATTCAACAAGACTTTGGTACAACTTTTGATGGGTTACAATCATAAGCATATGAATACCTGGGATGAATATCTAATATATATAAAACACTCTTATAACAAATCAGTCCACACTTGTACTAGTAAGTCACCTTTTGAAACTTGTTTTTGGTATTTTCCACCTTCACCCTTATATGTTGTATATGGAAGATAAGGAGGAGTGAGGGAGGACCTCACAAGAGATGCATTAAAAGAAGAAAAATTTGTTCAGAATATCAGGTAGATTCATTTGCAAGTACAAGAGACACTAAATAAGTCATAGGAAAAGTACAAGGCTAGACATGACCAATACATAATAGAGAGAAAATTTAAAGTGGGAGAGAGAGTATGATTACAACTAAATAAGAAAAGGATACATGGTCCTGGTAAGAAGATCAAGGATATACGGTATGCTCCTTTTGAGGTATTAGAAAAGGTGGGAGATAATGTCCACAGACTCAGTCTACTGCCATACATGCACATTTACTCAATAGTGAATGTGGATAATATCAAACTCTATGATCCCTCCATGTTGGATTAGGAGGAGGAGCAGGTCCTACCTTCCATAGAGTATTTAGAACTGGATGCTCAGGTAGAGTTGGTAGAGGAGACAATTTTATAGAAGAAGTCTAGAACTACAATATCAGGGCAACAAGAACTTTGGCAGATTGGGTTGAAAGGAAAACTTCCAGGAAAAGAAAAGTGATACTCTAGGGAGAAGGTAGAGGAAAAATTTCCTCACCTCATTCTGTAAATACTTTGGGGAAAACAACCCTCCCTAAATGGGGAGGTTTGATCCATATTGGATCATTATATTATTTTTCATCTCTCTCAATTCTTTTAGAGTGTAAATGATTGGAGGAATCAACTTGCAGGTTCATTTTAGTGGCAGGTCCCAATTTGGAAAATTGGGTTTCTGAATATTCCAGAGACATTTTGAGGAATTAAATGACATTTTTGGGGGTTCTGGTGTCTAGATCCGATGCACACCCCATTGACGATGTTCTACACTCTAAGACATTTCCAATGGTGCAATTTGTTCTTCAATCAGAGTTCATATGAAAACAGTATGCCTCTCACAAGTTGATATATTGTGTCGATCACCATGGTAGGATATGATGCCACATCATCCCCCACTACTCATGCATATGGGGCTAGCCATGTGAAGGGATTCAATAAGATTCTAGAAGGTTAAAAAACCTACCACAATTTAGGGTTAAAGAAGTCAAAAACCTATCCCTAGATGGTTATCGAGCTATGTTAAATAATTGGTCACTAGGAGGATAAGGGGTTACATTCTATGTTATTGTATTCTATTCTATAGTAGAGCATAACAACTGGGAGTGGAAAAATTAGAGACCATAATAGAGGGGGTTAATGTTTTGTAGTAGTCTAACGAGTGATAGGTCTTAGGTAATTCCATAGAGAGTGCCTTATCCTTTTTACTTGCATTTTTTCCATACCATAGAAAAGAGAGCAGAGAAGCCTCACCTTCTAGCTAGGTTTTCTCCCATAAGGGTTTCCCAACACAAATATTTGTGTTATCTTGTTTATGGTTCGTGATTGCACCTTTATGTTCTCTATTTTCCACATTTGATCTATTTCATGCATAAGAAGAAAATTAGTAACTAAATATTATGGAATCTAAAGTAATTTAACCTTCATAGTGTAGATTTCATTTTTATTTTATCAGATATGTTGTGATGAACTATTTCGGTGGAATATCCACAACAATTTACAGATCGGGTTTTGTAGTTCTAGTTGTTCTTTTGATGTACACTAATATGTATATCCACTTTGTATATACTCATGGAAAAATCTTATTTTCACATGGACCCACTATGTACGTTTCATGGCCATCATATTTCATCTTTTATACTTCATGAATCTATAGTGTACTTGATTTGGTAGACATGCTTATTTTCTACCCGAGAATGATTATTCCCACCTTGGGGAAGAGATTCATCTAATAATTTGGTTTTTGTTTGTAGGCACCTTTCAAATATTGCTTATGCTATTGGATTTAACCTTGGTTCATTTGTATTCTCTAAGCCTTATAATGTGTTTTGGACATCATCTACTCTCCTTCCCTCACACATTTGGGGGCATATATTATATATATATTTCAACGCCCTTGAACAAATTAGTTGAGCCAAGCCATTTGTATAAATTCACTCTATGACTTACATTTTATTCCAATAACTTTTTTGAACCCCTTTTTTTCTCTCATGAGTTTCCTTAATGCAACTAGAAGACACCCTCAAAATAGATCTAAAAATAAAATGTGCATAAAATATATGACCCTAAATGGAGATTGCAGAGGCCATACACTTGTATGCCTCAAATACCAATCCCTAATGACCAAAATTATTTCATAATCATATAAATAAGAGTTCCAAGTTCAAGGCAAGACACATAGACCAGACCATATCACACCCATATGTTGGGGAATTTTCATGAGATCTATAGTCCTTGAATTTCATGTTCTCTCTTTGAATAGAACCCCCTTTTCCTACAAGTTTAATCTTATATTTTTTGGGGTCTAAATTATTCTTTGTTCTCTTTTCCATAGTAAGATTGAAATTATTGACAAAGTTGAATTTGATGAGTGGCCATGGTAGGTGAAACCTAGACCTAGGTGATTAGGGTTCTAGTAGTAAAGGTCAAGTATATATTTATCTATTTACATTTGAATTATTAATATACATATATCTCTTCTCTTATCTTTTTTCTA
>JASDQU011246278.1:0-17253 GCA_032191745.1 Picea mariana | reverse complement strand
AGCAGAGTTTTGTTGCTTTCAGTTTACATAGAGCAAGTGTGTTTTCATTCTCAGTAGAAGCAGATTTCCATTCAGCAAGAGTGCATTTCATTTTATTTTCAAGCTAGTGTGGGTTTCAGGATTATTATCAGTTGATGTGACTTTCAAAGTTTTAGCAAACCACCCCCCAAACAAATGGGTGGAACATCATTCGTCTACAACCAATTGGTGGTTAAATTCCCATAAAGATAAGTGTTATTGATTTATTTATGATTATCTTGAATTAACAATGTTATGCTATGAAATGGAATTAGTTTATGTTAGTGATTTCAGTATGCATGTTTAATCTTGTTGTTAGGAATTAGATCATAGAGAAATAAAATAATGCAGAAATAAAACACAAAAGAGAATAATATAAATAGAGACATATATACGTGATTCACCCAATATGGGTTACGTCCATGAAGAAATTTCCAATCCTTCCTTTATTATTATCCAACAAATGAATGTATACAACCTACAACACACCCGCTATATCTTTCTCTTCCTTCTCTTATAGTCTCCTCTCTTAGAATAAAATGTTCTCTATCTACCCAACCACAATACAATTCCCTCATACAAAAAGAGGGTTTCCTTCTTGGGAGAAAACCCTAACATCACTTCTACCATAAGATTTTTTACCTTATAATGAATGGTCTAGATTGACCCCCAAACCTCCTTCATTAGGGGGCCAACTCCCGAGCCCTTGGAAGAAGGTGGGTAGGCTTACTTGCATATGAATCATCTAAATAATCACACTAGTACATTTGGGTCAAATTCCGACGACGTGTTTGACACAATTGCCACTTTATATTGTCGGGAGAACAACAAACAATGAACCCCCTCAAACTTCATTTCACATGACGTCGCTTTTTCGACGACATAGATATTGTCTTTATTGCGACGTTTCATGCAGACATGTGTCATCTCAGATTTGACTGTCCAAACCCCATATAGTGGTCATAAGAGCAACATCTTGGAGATGGCAAGAGAGACGTATTGGAGGTGGCAAGAGCGACATCTTGGAGGTGGAAAGAGAGACGTCTTGGAGGTGGAAAGAGCGACGTTAAGAGGTATCAGCTCCGACGTGGTTGCTATGGGAGCGACACTCTTGGAGGTGGAAAGAGAGACATCTTGGAGGTGGCAAGAGCGACGTCTCAGAGGTGGAAAGTGAGACGTCTTGGAGGTGACAAGAGTGACATTAATAGGTATCAACTCTGACGTGGTTTCTATGGGAGCAACACTCTTGGAGGTGGCAAGAGCGACGTCTTGGAGGTGGCAAGAGAGACGTCTTGGAGGTGGAAAGAGTGACGGCTTGGAGGTGGAAAGAGAGACATATTGGAGGTGGTAATAGCGACATTAAGAGGTATCATCTCCGACGTGGTAGCTATGGGAGAGGAACTCCTAGATTTCGCAATAGCGATTGTGTTGTAGGTATTTAAAAAAAATACAATATTAATACTGAGAGGGACAGGTACATTAACCTTTTCTAAGATACTAGCCATATCAATATTTAAATCTATATCATCGGTCTTAGGAAAGGTTGGTTGAGGAGGAGGACTAACTTCCAATGGTAAAGAAGGTCTTGTCTAATGAGGTTTAGGATCACTAGGATATGTCTCAGGGGTGTTATCACACAAACTTGCAATTGTTGAGATAAAGTTTGAAAGCTCAAGTGAAATCATGCATAACTTAGAGGGAAGGCCCCTGTCACCTCACCAACCCTCTTTCATTTCAAGCCAGCTTTCCTCCGACTGAAGGGGGTTTCCCTCAATTAATATTGAGAGGAATTAGGGAAAGGAATATCAATGTGGAGAGTGAAGTCCGAGAAAAATGTGTTTGGGTATCTTTAGTTTATTGAAGAAAGTACTTGAAGGTCTCAAGATCAATGTCTTTTCATTGGACATATGGAGTTAATGTAGTGCTTCAATGGAGACTGAGGGAAAAATAAGACTTGAAAGTCTATCATAGGATTATCACCTCATAAGCCTAGGTCAACCTCCTAGGAGAGAAAACCCTAGAGTTTATCCTCTCATAAACACTAGGTGTCGTCCTATGGGAGTGACACTATGCTCACTATGAGACATCCATTATATTGAGCGTTGATGGGATATATGTTTTCATGCAATCAAATTACCTTTCAAAATGCCGCATGTGAAGGATAGGTTGTTATTTCAGTTCAAATATTTATCTTTCACATTCACTCTCATCTAAGGACCTCTTCAATTTAGCAAAACTAAACCAACAAAATTAGCCCAAACTCAGTGGTTTGCAGGTGCCCGATCCCAGACCTCAACATACTTTACACCTCTGCATCATTGGACCTCTAACTTGATACACCACCATCCCATGACTATACACTAGTGTTAGGAGCATATGATTGGTGCATATAATCCTGAAGATATATCCTGATAGGAAAACCACTTTCATCTTCTTCTTACTCAATATATGGTATTGGACAAAATCTCCACAAGGTTGTAATCTAGAACTATGCCAGATTTCTTAAGATAATTATCATTTTCATCCAAAATGTGAAAAATAAGCACCAACAATATACTATCGTCTACTGAAATGGAAGATGACTGATACGGTAGATGACTAATACCAGCTGAAATCTTGAAAGTTGTAATGGATCAAAATTAGAGACATGTCTAACTTTGCTAGTAGCAACAACGTATTTTGAATCTCCTTTTAAAATTGGTTATGTTTTTTTTCTTTGCGTAGACATACTATAGGTGGAGTGTGTCGTGATCTTATCGTAGACTTTCCCTTATATTTTGGGACCACAGAGATAGGAAATGTTTTTATAAGTCCATAACAAAGCTCCATATTAAAAGAGGTATGCACGATGAATAATGTAAGTGAACTATACCCTTACTATCTCTTCATATATAAGGACAAGATATGGTATTAGTACTAGAAAGGTTATGAATTCCAACATTACTCATATCTAAGCCTAGTTACTAATAGGGAAGCTATGTATACAAAAGGATTCTAGATATGGTGTTGACTCATGATATGGAACCCAACATGTTACAAGGTTCATATGTGTGATGAATAAAGGTAACATCATTGATTAGGTGATCACACTACTTGCTATGATAGAGATAGAGGTTGTTCCATCATTATAGATACAACGATTGAAGAGTAGTATAATCCATGAACTATAACCAAATATAAGGGATTACTACTAGGTCATGTTAAGTAGATATTATGATCACACTAGCTTAGAGAACCAAGGAGCTTAACATGTAATTGATTAGGGAAAATGGTACATATCAGTTTCTTTGTATGGAAACCATTGTTTTTAGCTAGATATGAGCTTACATCTAATGAAGATAGGCTATGTGTTCAAGCTATAAATACCTTATAAAGAGCTCGTTATGATGCTTACTTATTATGGAAACATCTATCCAATATGTGTGCAATATGTATCCCAGTAATTAGTCATGTTCAACAAAGATGGATACATGATTGGTTATGGAATACGATACTGATATGACTGAATATGACTAGTATGTAAGATTAATCTGATCTAAGTGATTAGGGAAACCTATCTACCATGTTCATTTCTATATAGGTAATGTTAAATCTTATGTAGAAGTATGATGAGTACATGTAACTGATTATGGAAACAACGTATACAACTAGTGTTACAACAAAATCAGTAAGCTTAATCATACAGGAAATATAGAACCATTACCATTGTTACTTAGATTAGGTGAATAGCTCATATTACACAAAGGTATAAGCTTGGTTATGATATATGTCCCATGTATTGAATATGGGAACACTGGTGATTATTGTACACAATAGATATGGGTTAGTAAGTTGTAAGTAATTCATGTTTTATTAGAGTTACAAGCTTAGATCACCATAACAGGAACATGACATTCATGTACAAGCTCATAATCAATGTATTACCACATATTATATCATACATCACTTACCATATTAGATTCAATACCATTTATATTACTTATACTAGTATCGATATCACCGTATTACACTATGTTGATCATTGTTTCATTATGGATCTCTCTTATTAGTAGGTAGATGATTTGATAGTTATGAGTGAATATAGGAAGCATATAGGTTGTATAATCTTAGACCCATATGTTATGAAAATAGTGATACTATACTGATATTCACATATTACTGGTATTCTCTATACTAATAAAGCAAGTTGTTAGTTATAACTATGCAAGCTATTCTATACGTTAATGAAACTAGTATGAACAATTACAAGCATGACTATCTGCATATCGTACTTGAGCAAACACCATAAGTACTCATAGTAATTACAGTGTGTATACCATTTTTTTATGAGGCAACTTGTAATCTCCATGCTTTCTGATCAAGTAGGTAACCATTTGGTAATCAAGCGTAATCAAACAAGAGGTGAATCACGTTATTAGAGTAATTAATGGTATACACATTAACTAACACTAACCTGTAGCTACTTAGTAGTATTACAACTCAAATTCAATTCGATATATATTAGAGAAATAGCCAGTGTTAAATACAATGAAACCATAGTGAAATATTAGTAATGATAACAATAGTGATTCCCCTAGGTAGTTATGATTATTATAATAGTTGATAGCTCTAATATGACATCTTAGTGATTCCCCTAATGAAGTGTTAGTCTAGTACCATGTAGATATAAAACCATAGTTATACTGAGCCTAGTATTGATGAAGGTTGAATAAGCACTACTAGATCAATGGTCTAAGCTATACATATTGTATACTTTCCTTTCCACTCATGTTGAAACTAATGACTAGTATTAACATATTTAGTGGTAAGCTCTATTCCCATGATTAAGTTGCACCCATATTAGTAGATCAAACAAAGCGATCTATACTAGTGATCGAAGGATAAGTATACACGAATGCGTTATAACATAATGTATAATAGAGCTATGCTTTTGTCCACAACCTCTATATTCACAGTAATGAGCTTGGTAACAATGCACATGCTTTATCCTTATTATGGAAAGAGTGTATATGTATTTATGCCATCAGTAAGCATGAAATCAACATATGTATTCATATTAAGTTCAATCAACTAGTGTTCTATGATATTATCATTACCATTATGGTTTCGATAAGGTAGAAGCAAGGATAACCTTATGTATAAGCTTAGAGTTGTTAGTTAGAATAGGTAAGCACTAATCCATACTCTATTAACTCCATTGATTTGTTGAATATGAAGATGTAACCCTTTGTAATCTCATGTATGTATTGAGAAGTTGATATCCAAGGTAATGAAAGATGGAAAGTAAGCATGACTCTAATCTGGTATGTGTTTCAAGCAAGTGATTAGGGTGATACAATTAGTCTGTATTTGTGATTAGCATGATTACAGATATGCTTCTATTGTGGTTACTAGTTCTATTAGCATTGATTAGCCTGCTTATTGGTAATGTTTAACCTACCATCCTTGTATAGTATCCATGCCACTTTTTTCCTTTATTCGATATGAATATCTCATATACTAACCATGTCCTAGTACTAGAACAAGGCTATCTATCATAATGTAAGGCATATTCATGGTTATAGTACTATCTATCATAATGTAAGTACATCCATGGTAATAGTACTATATATGCCTAATTGTGTCAGTTGCAATATAAGATTGACTGTACGAATTACTATGAGTAAAATACAAGTGTATATGTTGCATACTCACATGGCATAGACTCTATACTACCAATCTCATCATATTATATAGATTTCTATACTACTAATCCCAATATAATATATAAATCTATACATATAGGAGAAGTATTAGCATAAGGTTTGAACAAGAGATTGAATAAGCACCATACTTATACTCTGCATCATACTACTCAATATGTGTAAGTATTCATAAGAGTGAACCGAATCAATGGGAATAACTTAATCATGCTTATCCTGTAATAGTGGTACTCGTTATGTATAATATATCACACATATCTTGTATTGATCTATTTCGCGAGAGATTAACAATAGTTGTATAGTAATAGAGTCATTATATAGGGCTTCAATGTATATAAGGATCTCATCTCCCCATATTTGGACCTCTTGATATTCTCTCATAACTAGCATACCCCTGAAGCAGGGAAAAGGGCATGCCAAAGTGAATGTGAGTGGTTATATTGCCCAAAGAAAGGAGGTGTGTTTTTTTGGATGGTTTATGAGTATCCAATATAGAAATATAGAACAATATACTCACAAATTTCTCTACATTGAATGTATGTCAGTGATATTTGTCTAGAACGTTATCTTGAAGTTAAAATGAAGTTTTTCAGAGCTAAAGAAATTCAAATCTTCCACTTTGGAATAATAGGTTATAATATCAGTAACTTTCAAAAACCTTCCTTCTTTTTTTAATCAGAGTTGTTTTACAAAAAAATTTTTTGTCTTGTTTACAAGGTTTGAATGTAAAAATATTTTGTTGGAAAATATAGCCAAATGTGGTCCTCCTAGTACCTTATAGAGTAAACTACAGGGCTACTTTAACTATTGTGATTATAATTAGTTGCACGCAAATTCAAATTTTATGATTATGCTTTGTGATTGTCTTGGTTGGCGAGGAAGACAATGGGCGGGTGGTCCTTGAAAAAAATAGTGGTTTTCTTCAATGTTGTTTGTTGGGAATCAAGTTGGCCCCAAACAACTTTGAATATGTGACCTCACCAATACCACCCGTATCAAATATTTAAATCACTTTCAAACCTACTCACCAGTAAATAAGTTATTAAGGTGGTAAAACTTCCCCCTCTCAAATCCATAGCTCTAATTTGGTTGAGCTTCCACCCCGATTAACAATCAACAGTCCGATTATTGAGCTATCAAGGGTTCCACCTCTAGTCCTACTCCTTGCTCCTTATGGTCCGACTGGTTGTTATCTCTATGGGACACCTTTGACCCTCACGAACTGGGCTACGGTCTATTGCTTCTTGCTCCTTATGGTCCCACTAGTTGTTCTCTCTATGGGTTGCCTCTTACCCTCATAAAATGGGTTACAGGTTGATCGTCCCCCTCCCAAGCCGCCTTCACCCCACAAACCCTTCCTTCAAACACCCACCCCTTAGCCAGTCCTAGAAGGACAGTTTCCCCACTTTCAAACCTGCTCGCCACCCTCAAGAATGTCAACTTTCAACTCATGTTCAACTCTATTAATCCCACCACCATTCCCTTCCATATGTTGACCAACATCCCAAACAAAAGGCTTGTCCCTTCCTCCATGTTCCTCCAAAGATCACCATTTCCCACAATCCCCTCCTCTATATCTTCCTCATCAATTGACAATAGTAGCAAGTATCTCCTAGATATTTGCAGCCCAAAACCCCATGATCAAAGTGAGGGTAAATAAACTACAAATAATCTATATATATCAAAATAGGGTAACAGAACATCGAAGAGAAATGACTTGAATAGGTAGCATGCAATCTCATCTTGATGCAGGAGCATCATGCCTCCAAAATCTAGTACATTTAATGAGACCTAGGGGGTCTTCATTTTTACTAAAGGAGTTGGTTTGTAAATGAATATTGTAAAATTTTCTTACGTTTTATTCTAAAAGGAGTCATAGTTTAAGAATTAATGGTTTGATGGGTGGTATATATGAAATTGAATCCATTTTTTATATGGATCTCCATAGACTTGGGATTGAGAGAGATAGATCTTAGGAAAATGAGAGATATCCTAGAGATGTTTGAATGATTTGTGACCTTGTTGAGTGTTTTGTGGATCTAGAAGATCCTTAGGGATTGGTTGTTGAGTAATTTGTGGATATGAACATATTTTAGTTCAGAATCCTTCTTGTATAAAAATGCAAGCATAAGAGGCATAAAGGTTCGAACATAATACACATAGAATATAGAGGTAGAGTGTGAGTGGAAAAAGGTGAAAGAGGCCAAGGCTACATGCCTATATTGTGTATTAAGCCATGAAGATCTGTATATCTAAATTTGATTAAATAGGGAAGCGTATTACATGCCTCTGGGATATCTATGTCTGTGCATTTTATATTGTGATGAGTGTCATTGTTGTGTGGATCACTATTGTTTTTCCATTCATATTCATATTCAAATATTGCTACTATGCTTTTAATTATGGCATATCACAAAGAATGACAACATCCATGTATAGGGTCCATGCCTTTAACATAAAGACCGTGCCATTTTCACTGAAAAGAACCTTCCTTTCACCAACTAATGAACTTTGCACTGGATTATAGTACTTTCTTAATATGATTTATATAAGGACCATCAATACATAATATTGTATTATACTTCAGACGTACTTCCACTCCTTTTTCGTAAGGCATTCAACTGCTTCAATAGGAAACTGCCTATGTCTAAAGCTAAACAAGGAATTCTAAATTTCATGAGAAACTCCTTCTCAGCATCTACTTCGATCATAGAACCCCATATTAATTTTGAACAGGGAACAATGGCCCTTTTTATCGCAATTCAATGTTCCACTTGATCTGGAGAATTTCTTTCTTATATTTTGGGACTTCTACCATAGTCAAATCTCCTATGCAGAAGTGGTAAGTCATTTGGCTATCCACTACTAATGTATTCCTTACTCTGAACATCGTTAGCTAATTGTTTGGGCCAAGCAACTTACATGTTAACAATATAAATGCATTCCTTGAAAACACAGTCTGGCCATTATTTAAATTCAGGAAAAACATCATATGGCTTGAGAACCTGCCACATAAATTAAGCCAAGGTGTAAAGATGACATATGAATTATGAGATGATGCATTCATAACTTATAAAGTAGACTATCAACAGTCCTTACATCTCACAAACATGAGATCATCTCTTAAGGAATTCCACCAAATAAAATATGTAATCCCTTACCATATAAGGAAGGTTTACCTTTTCTATGCTTAGGTAAGTGACCTTACCTTCCACCAGTACCATGTATCTATCGTCTTTCGAAGATGGAATTGTGTATCTAACATGATGGATCATCTCAATTTTCACATGTCAATTACAATGATTGAAAATTGTTTTCTTCAACTTTGTTGATGGGAATCCAAGAAAAAATCATTACAGGAACCCAAGATCCCAATCACATTAACTAAAGAAAGCTCACAAAAAGATGAATCATCAAATGATTAGAATCTGAAATTTTGATTTAGATAGTTGAATCATGCTGGTAGTTCAACTCCCCTTCTCCCCCCTCTCCTCGAGTGTGTAGATGAGGCCAGATGCAATTCCTCAATGATTTTGACAGCAAAGAAACACCCCTCATAGCATGGTTGCTTAGCTAGAGGACAACAATAAGTTACCATAAGAAGCCTTTCTAAAAACAAAACATAAGTAGGATAATACTGCTAGTTAAATCATGATTAGGCAATTGAATTCATACTATAAGTTAAATTCACATTAGAAAAACTGAAAGCCATAATCAGTCTTGCCCCTTTCTCTTCAAGGTCAAAGCATTGCTCTAAGCATGAGTTGTTGCATGGACAAACAAATCATTTCTCTAAGCATGAGTTACTGCATGGACAAACAAAAGTTCCCGCCTTCATAAATAACATGGAAGAGATCAACAATTGACAAATCCTAACAGAATGGTGAAAGGTCCTAAGCTGATGATAAAGTACATAATCCATCTACCAAACTGAATGATAGAAGCCATTGTGCCTCAAATGTCACAAACATAAATAACATAACACTACAGAAAGACATTTTTATATAGAAAAGTCATGAACAAAACCATTTTACTAAGATCAGATCCCAGTCAGAGTCGATGAAAGAAAATTATTCTTAAACCTATTTTCATAAAAGACTGGAATATGTTGAAGATCTACATATGAAGTCACAAATCCCACAGTTTTTGTGTTAAAGTGTAATCGATGCACCTAAACCCAAAGCATGAATAGTTATAATGGAAATAATATGACTTCCATCTTCAGTTAATTTTATAAACTCTTGCTTCATATGAGGTGCAATTACACTCGTAACATTTCTTGAATTTCAACTGTGGGATCACAACACCACTTTCATTTTGAACCACAAATATAAGATGCATATAAACATGAAACCACTTATTAATAAGTTGTATATAACTTGACATTCTTGATATGAGTATCCAGAAAACTCTTGAGACATTAAGTTGCCTGGATTGAAGAAGGTGATATGGCAGCCACATAGAAGAACTCATTTCAGAAAAAATCCACAACAAAAATAAAATCATATACATTCAACATCATCTATCAATGTGATAAAATGGATCTTCACATTCTTACAGTAGTGATCTTGGAGAAAATGACATTTAAAATGGCCCATATTTACTAAAAAGGATAATGTTGGCGATATGATCGAAGCTTTTGATGATAGAATACCCTCATGATGGATTTCATGCTTATTAAATTCTTCCAAGGAGTTCTTCCCTTCAACTCTCGAGACGAATCCAGGAACAATAGCTTGAGACATACCCAAAACTTCCCTTTCTGCATCATCTAAAATCTGAATGAAGGCAAAAAATTTAATCTAAGTTTATTCCATGATGGATGCATTAATAAATTCTAAAAACAAGAAACAATTAAGCCATATATGTCCATAACAAATCATTTTACCATGCTAAAATCTCAATCCTCAACCCATCTATCTTGTACATATCGCATCCTTGGATCAAATTTAACAAGAAAACCTGATTTGGGATCGTCCCAACTCCTTAATAGATAAAATTGATATTGCAATTATTAGAAAGAGATATTAATGTCACCTAAATTAAATTTTGTGGACAAGCTACAATGTTGGATTTTTTTATAACCTAAATGGAATACTGAGGCACAGTAACCTCTGGATAATTGCTAAAACCTATAGATTATGGATTAATCTCTGTTCAAATCACTAGGATTGGCAGGGGGATTCAATTGCAAATGAATCATGATACTTTTGCAAATGGCTCACGATTCAATTGCAAATGCAAATGGGATTCAATTGAAAATGGCTCACAAAACATTTGATATGGAATTCCTTTATAAGTTCTACAGAAGTACAACCCACTAAGAATGCATTAGATTTATGAGGTGGGTTATTTTGTGCTCATCATGTGATATAGGTTACGTTGTTTCAATTTAACAATGTGCTCAATATCTTGTTTTATATGAACAAATCAAAACGCGGTCAGATGAATTGATGCCAACCTTCCCAGTGTGATGGGGAGAAAGAGATGGTAGTATCTCTACAAGTCATCCCTTAATTCGTTGCATAACATCCTTAGTCATTCCCTGAGCTGCATGGGTCATGTCTTTTATGATTGTCTCAACCAATTGTCGAGCATTATCCAGGGCTTCTCCTGGAATGGGAACAACAATGAACTTGTCCATTAATCTTTCTTTCATATGAAATAAGCTTCTCCTGATATCTGCAACATATCCTTTGGAGGATTCCAAAACACCAAACCCATTGTTCCACAGCTGCAAGTGCTCTATCTTGGCCCCATAATCTTTACCATTAGTTTGAGCCTTTGCATGTCCATTAATGACTTCTTCATCCCTATTTTCAACATTTAAACCTTTCTTCAAACTCTGAATATAAACCCCATTCTGTAGAGCATACAAATTACCTTGTTTATATTGTGTAACAAAGTTTAGTATACAATAATTGCTAGAAATGAAAATGATCTGAAGTGCAATATGTACATGATGATCCATGATATTTAAGCATCAAGATGCATATAATAGAGCTAAAACTGCATGAATAAAATTGGCAGTCCAACAAATAAAACCCTACAAGATGTCAGGACTGAATAGAAGAGTGTGATGCAGCCACTCAACTCCATTCGATGCAAAAATGTTCAAGAAAGAATGGCCTAGTATCCCTTTCCCACATTGCCAACATTATAATCATAGACAAAGTCATGTTTAGTTCTTCCTGTGTTTGTGCCCTCAGATGTTCCATCATACCCAACACCCGAACTCTGACTGTAGCTACCACCACTTGCATTCCCATCATTTTGGGTATAGCCACCACCAGTTCCATACCCATCGTGTTGACTGTATCCACCACCAGTTCTGTACCCATGATTCTGAATGTAGCCACCACCACCATAGCTTCCCCCACTAGAACGAAAACCTCCATTTCTCTCAGTAGCATAGTTAACATGAACAAGACGTCCATGGAGATCCTGAGAAGAGATTGACAATGGTGCAAAAATGAAGAGTTGTTAAATAACAGAATTGAGAAATATGATATCAATATTCAAGCCTGACCTGATGATAGAATTCTTCAATTGACGATCTATACTATATAATTTCCAAACAACAAATATGCCAATGTGGAAAAATGAATTCATTTAAAAACAGAGGTTGCATGCCTTTCCATCCATGCCTGTTATGGCAGTTGCAGCCTCCTCATTAGAAGTGAATCTAACAAAACCAAAGCCTCTTTACCTACCAGTCTCCCGGCCGTGAATGATTCTCGCTGCAAAATTGTAACACAATATTTATAAAAATATAATGTATAGGTACGTTACTCCAATCATTATACCTTACTCAAAAGATTTTGTTGCAAAACTTCGATGACTTCACCATATTTAGTGAATGACTCCCTAAGAGACTGGTCATCCATCCCATAGGATAAACCTACAAATTAGACCATAGTCAGAAAGTAAGCTAAATATACTTCAAAACAATTTCAATATATAAAAACTAAAATATTTCAAAGATGTCACACTTCCTAGAGCATACCTCCAATAAAAAGCCTTGACGAGGACATATATCTCAAAGTATGGTAGATAGATGGTACTGATCTAGCTTCATTAAATCCCAAACGACTAGAGATACTTTGCCGTAAGAGGCTTCCAACCTTGCTTGCAAAGGACATTGTTTTGATATACTACTATACCTAGCAAGCTTTTCTCCCTTATGCTACACCCACAACCACAATCAAAATATAATGGAGATCAACACCACTGTCTCCATAGACACAATGATATTTTTTAGTTACAATATCAAAATAAAGGAAACCTAGTAACTTCACTTCTCAAGTGCCTATTATAACAAGACTAATAAATCTTTCAATAACATACGGTAAATACAGTTAACCAAGGGGCATAGAAAACACTTCTGATCCATGATTCATCATGATTTAATCCACTAATAAAGATTTCACTCAAAACAATCATTATTCCCAAATTAAACACTCAAAAACAACTTAAACTCCCCTAGGTGATGTGAAAAACTTGAATTAATTCTTCGGTGGCATCAGACTAAGCTAGTACACAGGACCTTTACACAGCTCCTGAAAAACACAACTTCTCTATTGAGGCTTTCTTATTTTCTCAGTGAAGCTTCCTTATTTTCTTAGAACATCCCTACATCTATTAGGATTATGCTATAACAACATGATTTATTTTGTTGGAAGTGTTTCAAGAAACATGCCCAGAGGAACCACATTGCATAGGATAGGTTTCCATCAGCTTAGGTGTCAGGTTTGAAGGCTATAATTACTCTGCCAAACTTACCAGGGACTTGCATAAAGTCTCAACGATTTAGAGATCAAACAGTTTAGGTGGAAAAACCACAGCGAGAATAAAACACTGGTGAATGTCTTAATACACGATTGCAATCACCAGTAAACCAACACCTTATCAGTAGAGCACCTCAAATTGACTATTCAAAGTTTGAAATCAGGTTCAACAGTATAAATCTTGCACTCACTAAACAATATACCTAACCTAGTTCTTATCAAAACATTTTTTCCACTTGGAACCATCCATAATAGCCTGGTCTAACCAAATACCGAGGAGCACACAACCACACCTTAGAGCACTTGAGACAAACCCCAAGATAATCCCAGCAATAAACTACAAATAATCCACCAACAGCTGACTGGTCACCAACAGATGAATCAACCAAATGCTTCTTCAAATTTTACATTCAATCTATTTTTTCAATCTATGAAACTTACATGTTCAAATACAGAGCCACCGCATGAAGAGGTAAACCAATTATGAAAAATGGTGCACCTGCAAACGAAAATCTTGGTCTTTATGTTTATATTACAGCTTGTTTTTCGGCCATTAATGGTAAATGAGTAGTTTTTTTTGTTTTACAAATTAATTCTTGACATGTTACAATGATGCAAGGCCAAAAATTATATACAAATAGAGTTCATGAGTCATAGCTCTTCATACAACCACATGTGATAATGGACTATAATTATTTACCTATAACTAATCATTAACCTATTTTAGGCATATTACAAGGACAAACAAACTGTGGCAAGCCACAGTAGCAATAAAACACGAAGAAACCCTGATGTTGCACAGAGAAATGAATGATTAAGTTATGGACATAAGCATTACTAGAAATGAAGCAAATGATTGAAATACACACAAAGAAAATTAGATTAAAACAATGTTTGTATTATTGTGTAAAGGATCTGTGAAAGAGAGTGAAAAATGGAAAAGATGCTCTGCTTCAATGCCTATGATACATCCTATACATAGAATTGCATATCAATGATAGAATGCCCAATCGGTTTCCAAGGTAGTTCAATTCCATAACTGTTGGTGATTGTTAGTCTCTCAATGCACCACACATCACTATGGGTGCACAAAAGTAGTTCCTATTCTTGACACATGTACATGCTAGGTGTGTGGGTGTCCCATTGAAATGTGTGCACACGAGATGTTGAGGAAGATGTGTGTTGGGCACTGAGGTTTACATGCATAGACTATGGAAGTGTGAGTTCATATGATAGAAAATTGGACACATAATAGAGATCTAGTACGCCAAATGGTGCACACAACTGCAAGGTGTTATAGTGGCCTAGGAGGAGGATGGCACAAAGAATAAGTGTTTATTGGTGGGCATGGGCTAAGGACTAGTGCATGTGCTCAGACTAGAGATGGTAGAGCAATCAAAGTTAGCATGCTAAAATAACCCACAAAAATATACTCTCTTTTGGTTTCATCACAAATATGAAGTGATGGTGACTAACAAGTGCAAGTTTGATCAAAATCTGGACCAGGGGTCAAATTTTAGCTCAAAAATCAACGTTCTTGGAATTGCCTCAAAACGAATGTGAGCGTAGCCCTCGTCATCACGAACCCAACACAACTTGTTTGTCTCAAACGGACGTCGGGAGCGAGAGATATAGCGATCTGTTCGAATCGCCAAACAGGTAAAAAAGTGTTGACTGTGCAGTCCGTACAGTCCGTACGGATGCTGACGTGGCAGGTCCATACATTGACGTGGTAGATCCATACATGATGATGTGGCATTCCATTATAGGTAGATTTGGGTGAATCATTTGTTGACACGTGGCAGTTATTGAGAAAATGGTAAGGTGCCACGTGGCCCAGTCATGGGCTGCCACATGGCACCCCTTTATTGGCTTATGGTTTGTTGTTCAAAAGTTTTATGGCGTCCGTGGGATTTGAACCCCGGACCTCCTCCCACCATGTAACGACTTTGCAAAGTCCGACCAACCAACGCGCCACGATATGTTTCTTAACAATCAAATGTTACCATATTTATTTAAATTTGATTATGGTTAAGTTGGGCGTGGGGGTCGGGCTGGGGCTTAGCCCCAGCCCGTGGTTTTATATGTTTTAATCATATGACCCATTGTATGTCGGAGGCGCGCGGATATTGTAAACGGTTAAAGCCTCGGTTCTATGCCTTTGTACATATGACCATGTTATATGCGCGCGGGGTTTTTAAATTGTCGTTTGAACGGTTCAAACGACCTGCCATGTGTCGTGGCCTTATTTGCTTATAAACGGAGCCCCTTTTTATAATGCACGCGGTCATATTGTAACTGTCCACGTGCCCAGGTGCTAGGTAGTTAGGGGCTGGAGGCGCCCTAATTGTCCTACAATTTGCACAGTTATTTGGTTGTGCGCAGGTGCTGGGTTTAAACACGCATTTTGGAGCATGTTCTTGGTTCAAGCACACAGAGGTGCGTTTTGGCGAACCAGAGCCAGCAAGCTTGAAGGAAGAGGATGGCAGGAGGCCTATCTTTCTCATTTTTTGGCCGATTGAGGTGCCGTAAAAGCCCAGCTAGGGGTTTTTGGACGTCCTGAATCCATTGGCACTGTTATCAAGGCCATTTGAAGACTTATTTTTCAGTCTTTTAGCCATTGAAGTTTCAGCAAGCTCCAGGGAGCTTGAAGCCCTCATTGATTGAGGACATGTTTTGGTGAGCCTATTTTTGTATTCTATGATTGAATAATCATTTTTGGCTAATTGATATGCTCTGAACACATTGGGACAGGTTTCAGAGGCTGTTGAGGACTTTTTCAGGTGTTTTTTCCAAAGATAATCTCAGGGAAGCTTATGGCCACATGTAGAAGAGGTCATGCCCGGATGAGCCATGATCCGTTTTCAGATATCTATTAGTCATTTTTGGGGTTTTTATGTGTTCTGATCCCAATGGTACAGTCTATTTTTCTATTGGAGTTGAGCAGCAGCTTGTAAAATAACTTTTGACAAATTAATCCCAGAGAGCCAAGTCCATTGATGGAGGCTCAAGGAGATGTAGCCCGGAGGGGGGTGAACTCCTTTATCAGCTTGTTCTTGTTGTGAGTTTGATGGTTTATTTGCTACAAGTTGTGTTGCTGTGTATTTGTTTAAAGTACATATTTAACCATCTGAAAGAACATATCCTCACACATAAACATTTACAAGAAGATACATGAACTTAACACATAAGTTTATCTTGCATATTTTAACACATGAAGCAAGGTCCTGTAAAGTTTATTTTTAATGAAGTAGAGGGTGCTTGCATAGCATAACAAGTCAACCTTCTATTTTCAGATCAGGTGGTATCAGAGCATAGTTTGTTTTTCTCATGTATTTTCCATTGATAGCTTGAGATTTAGCTGTTGGTATTGTGCAAGTTTTGTGTTGAAGTTTGATAACTTGCAAGGATGGAGGAAGCTTCAAGCATTGATAGTTCTCATACATTTTCATTATATAAATTCTTTAACAAAGAAGAGTTGCTAACCATGAGAGATTTGATGAAAGAGATGTGTGAAGACAGAAATGTGAACATTTCCCTTGAAGAGCAGTTGAAGGCCATGAAGCAGGGGAAAGACCAGCTTCTTGAAAAGTTGCATGAGATGGAGATTCAACTCCATGAGGCAAAGGAAACTCTTACCAAGTACATGCATGAACATGAGGTATGCAATGTTAGTTTATCTTCTAATTCCTCACAAGATGAATGTTTTGGTGGTTTTGAAAAGCACACAAGAGGAATAGGGTCCA
>JASDQU011246277.1:10723-22974 GCA_032191745.1 Picea mariana | reverse complement strand
TACCACCTCAAAGGGGGTCCAGAATACCACCCTTCCTAAACAAAAAATGCTTTCACAACATTTTGAACATTCTTCTTCCGAAGCCGATTCCGGGAAAATGAAAATGAATTTTTAAAAAACGAGAGAGGTTTTTGCATAGGTACCATGAGAAGGGAGAATAAAAGCTTTCTTTCAACCTCATTTTCCAGACTTTTGGTTTTCTTCTTACAATCCTAATCTTGCGGGAGCTGTTACGGCGAGATTGAGGCGAATTTGGTGAATCCAAAGGAGTTTTTTGCCCAGAACATGCCCATCTAAAAAAACCTCCATTTTTTTCCTAGGTGTCAGCGTTGAAGAGAAACAGATGTCTGTTTGGACCCCTTTTTTGCAGAAATTAGGCCAGTCTTTCATGGCGAACAGTTCTAGATTTTTGTGGATTTCTTGCTATTTTTGACCGAGGTGGTTGAATTTGACCTTAGGAACCTGAGGAGAGTCTTTTTTATATATTGTATGGAATAAAATGTGCCTCATTGTAAGAATCATCTTCTCACAGATGTGAGTAGCCGTCACATCTCTTCTCAGAGATAAGCTACCACCATTCTAGCGAGTCTTTTACTCTATATTTTACAATCTCTGTACATTTATTTCATTAATAGAAATCATGTATTACTGTATATCTATGTTTATGGTTGCATCTATGATACATTTTAGTTAAATTATTGAATATCAGTGATATATCTGTGCATTTCTTGATTATATCTCCGATCTCATTTCGTACAGAAAATAATCCAGATCAGTGGTATCAGAGCAGGATGCTCTTGATCGTTTTTCAGTGCATGTCCACGACAAGGTCCGAGTATAGCAAGTTTGGTCTCGATCTTGTCTCTCTTGAAGAAAATCTCTCTTGCACACCCAAGAAACCCTCAATGGTGGAAGAAAATAAAAACAATGGAGTAGACGATCCTATCAATCTATTGCTTGAGAAAGCTCTCATGTGACAGAGGAACGAAATGATGGAGAATTTTGCCCACATCCTTCAATGCCTGTCGATAGCATTAGGCACATCTTCATCAAGCGGCCACTTTGGAGGCAACTCGCCTTTCAAGGTACAAGTTAATTTTGATATTCTTGTATTTGAAGGACAGATAGATGCAGAAGCCCTAGAAAAATGGTTAACTCTGCTGGAAGGTTATTTCTCTGGTCACAATTTTTTCGACAAAGAAAAGATCACCTTCACACTCCTTAAAGCTCTCCCTCATGTCAAACATTGGTGGGAAACTTAATGGGAGAAAAGTTCCACGGAGGAGTCTGGAATATATGGGGTCGATCCCACTTGGGATTTTTTTGTGGATGCGGTAAAGGAACAGCATTACCCTGTTGTCAACTATGATGACCAGTACATGAGATGGACCACACTACGGCAAGAGAGGGGCCAAGCAGTTCTGGAGTTCACCAATACCTTCCATACCTTGCGCACCAAGATGGGTATCAAAGACTCCAAGCGACATTTGGTTCTGAAATATTGTGGGGCTCTACATAGATACATCCAGACTGAAATGGATTTTCTGGACATCTCATCATTCGGTCCTGCTTATCGATATGCTGTTAAAATCGAGCAGAAATTTAGGCACCAAAAAAAACGGGATTTCGGATCTGTAAATCCACAACAACCAAAGTATGACAAAGACAACCCTAACAAACAGTCTCCCAAAAACCAGTCCAAGACACAGGAAAAGAAGGGTCATGGGAATACAAAGAAAGACACCGAAAAATGGTGTGAATTCCACATAAGCCCCTGGAACAACACCAATGAATGTCGCTCTAAACAGTCATTGGTGGCTGAAATCAAAGACAAGGAGCTGAACCTTGATTTAGAATCTGATTCCGAAAATACTCGTAAAGGACAGATCATTGATGCAGACCCCACTGATATTGTCGCGACTGCAGCAATTCAACCAGAAGAACCAACAGATCCTGAAGAGGGGGAGCGCCTTTTTCATTCATAGATGTGGGTGAAGGGGACCCCACTGCATTTTATTGTTGATAGCAGAAGCCAGAAAAACCTCATCTCAGCAGAGGTTGTCAAACAGTTGGGATTGTCGACAACACCACACTCCCAGCCATACAACAATGGGTAGTTTCGCCAAGGACGAGATCTTCGTGTCATCCAGCAATGTCGATTGTCATATGGCATCCAACCCTTCAAGGATGAGGTATTATGTGATGTTGCCCCACTAGATGACTGTGATGTTCTCTTGGGCCAACCATATATGTGGAAGCGCCATGCTATTTATGAGTCTCGACCTCGCAGTGTCATTGTTTCTCTAGGGCGTCATCTCTATAGAATACCAGAGGTAGTTCCGACTATTGTTACACCTAAAAGGTTTCACAAGGTAGTATCTCATACTGCAAAATTCAGCTTCTTCACAGTCTGCTCAAAAGGGGAACAAAATAACACTACAACCACTATAGCCTCGCCCCAAGCACCTTGTATCCAACAGAAGCAAGTCGACAAGGTTGCAGAAAAGTGCAAAGATTCCTTCTACACACTGTCCTCTCATGTAGCCCGACTTGTTGAATGGACTCATCCTCAATAGGTTCGTGACAAACTTCCACAAACTGAGCAGCGCGATGTCTCCAGCAGGATAAGCAGCTCACCAAGATGTAGATTCAACAAACGTTTTTCCCTCTCCCCCGGGAACTCAACGCAATGGAGACAATTTCTTCCTAAGGAGGGAGGATTGATCCAGGTGGATATCGGTGGCCACCCACCTTCTCCAACTGGCCCAAAACATGTTTCTGGCAATTTTGGTAATTTACTATTTTTAGCAGTTTTTAACTTCCGGGGCCATTTTGAGGCCCTAAACGATGTTTTTTGAGAAAACATGGAGAAACATGGATCATAGATTGATGTTTCTCACCCAAAATTTTTAGTTCTCGGATAGATCTTTCCAACGAGATATTGAGTGCCCCAAACAGAGATCGTATGCAAAATTTATGCCCCTGGGAAGTTGACGTATCAACTACCCCCATCGGGGCCCACAAACCTTTTGGCTTTTCATCTTCTGGGGTTAGGGTTTTGGATTTTACTTATGTTAAAAAGGCCCTTAGAGCCTCATTTTAAGAATCATCTTTTCATAGATGCGAGTAGCCGTCACATCTCTTCTCAGAGATAAGCTACCACCATTCTAGCGAGTCTTTCACTCTGTATTTTACAGTCTCTAAACATTTATTTCATTAATAGAAATCATGTATTACTGTATATCAGTGTTTATGGTTACATATCTGATACATTTCAGTTATATTATTGAATATCTATGATATCTCTGTGCATTTATTGATTATATCTCTGATCTCATTTCGTACCAAAAATAATCCAGATCACAGATAGTGGAAACACAGGTTAAGGTCATTCGCCAATAGAGGATCCAGATTTATCACGCTGTCAAGGAAGGGAAACTCCTACACCATTTCACGAGGCTCACCGAGGGACAAATCTAACAGAAGTTTCCTCACCTGATGGGGGAACTCAAGGCAATTAAGACCATTTCTTCGTATGGGGGGAGGATTGATCCAGTTGGTCATTGGTGGCTGCCCACCTATTCCAACTGGCTCCTCTTGTCTGTTTTTAGTTCAGTACATTCTTTTGTACTTCTTTGTAATTGTGGGTTCTACGCTTTTGGGGGTTTTTGAAGCCCCAAACATATTCAAAGTGGATATTAATTTTCTTTCACCTAATCCAACTGGATTATTTTTTATGTTTTCATGTCAACACATCTTGTTGTACTTCTAGGGTTGTTTTAGAGGCTTAAACAATGTTTTTTTGACTTGCCACAATCAATATGTAGACATAGTCAGAGTTTGACGGCGGAATGTGTAGTTCTCTGAAATATTTTTCCAACAGATTATCATGCGCCTAAAACATAGGTCATATCCAAAAGTTACGACCCCAGGAAGTTGAGGTACCAACTTACCCATAGGGGCCCACATGACTTTTGACGTTTCACCTTCTAGGATTAAGTTTTTGGATGTCTAGGGTTTTGGCACTCATGAGTAATATCAAAAAGGAATATAGAGCCTCATTGTAATCCATTCTACTCATATGGATGCATGTAGCAACCACATCTCTTCTCAAAGATAGCTACCACCATTCGAGCAAGTGTTTCAGTTCCGCAGTTTTACAGTTTCATCCTATTTCATTATTCAATAGAAAATATTGTTTACTGGATATTTGTGTTGTTCTTTATATATATGTTTTTATTGTATTTAGTCTATTAATTAGTTTGTTCCGCTCCTAATTCTGGATCAGTGGTTGTGGTGGGTTGGGGTTTTGATCTTTTTGGTTTTCTTGTGAGCGGGTTAAATTGTCTTGGTGTTCCAATGTAATATGTATGCTGCAATTTAGAATCCATGGCATGTAAATTAGGTTCCCTTTTATTTAAAATACAAAATTACCATTTTTTTTTTTTAATTTAGATTATTGGGAGAAAAATACTAAATTTGAATGACTAAGTTGGATTAAAATTAAGAAAAATGTAACATACCTAGACAAGGTGCCCCCTTCCTCCATTTATTCCTCTTCTCTAGCTCCACTATATTTTCCCAATGAGAGAAGCACGAGTGTGGTTTGTTCACAATGGGCACAAATCATGCTTGAGCCCTTAATATATTTTTATCAGTAAGACTGCGCTCCCAGTTTCTCTTAAGACCATGCACGCGTTTTTGGAACTAAAGCTATGCAGAAATATACGTGGAGGTTCAACCATATATGGACCTATAGGTATAGGAACGCATGCGCGTTCCTAAGAACGCATGCGCGTTCCTAAGAACGCATGCGCGTTCCTAAGAACGCACACACGTTCTTAATCATTCCCTTGCCACTTTTTTGGCCACCATGTTCTTGCACTCACCCTACCATTTCATTAGGGTTAAAAGTGACGTTGTCGTTGTTTTAGCACCATGTTTTTTGGGGAAGTAAAATGAGATTATGTTATTAGCACACTCGTTTTTTTGATTGAGTGTGAGAGAAAACCAAAATCAATGTAGAATTCGAGGTGTGGTGATGAAGGAAACAAAATAAAGAGAAAATTTCCAAAGTCAAGAGTGCTTGAACGAAATTAAGCAATCTAAGATGCAAATGGTAGAAAACAAGGAATATGGACATATTCCTTTCATTAAGTAGATACTATTCAATATCATAATCAAAGGTCTCCTTGTCTAATTTATCAAAAAATATTGACTTTTACATCTCTGTAAATGAGATTGATTGATTCATTTATTTTAATGACGTCCACGAGGCTAAATAACTTAAGGGACCAAGAGAATAACATCCCTAACTCATATTCACACACTTTTCAATGTCAAATCTTATGTTGTGGATCTTGACTAGAAGACTAGCAATCTGGTTGATCTTATCCGCGTCAAATAGTTGAGGCATGTTGACATTTAATATTTTTTCATATTGACCATGGATATCCTACATTCTATGACAAATTGCCACTCTGCCAGCACCACACCTTATTGCAAAATATGGAATTTCTCTCCCAAACTTCCTTGGTTACCCTCCACTTACCGGTCTCACATCTAAGGTGATGTGAACATGTCATGATTTGTGCGACTAACAACCTTTATTTTCTTTTAATAGCTTCCCCTAAATATGTTGTCTCGTTTGATCACAATTTGGGTTAAACTCGTTGATGTAGTATGTTTTTTTATGCCCATAGTGATTGGTTCACATGGAAGTCCTAAATTTTTCATTCGTGAACTTTTTTATTTATTCCTTGGTGTTAGGACATTCATGCAACTTGATATAACACTTACTCAACCACTTTTATTTTGCTTCATCCAAGTTTTCTTCCTAAGGTCTAACTCCCCCATAGATAATTTGGGCCAACATTAGTTATCCATGTTTTCCACCTTCTTAAATAGATTATTAATTTGATTATCATTGTCGCCTCCACCAGAAAAGTACATGTTTCAGCTAAAATAATTCCATATGGGATTGTGGCTTTAACTTTGAGATTGCTAGTAATTAATTGCTTTTGAATTATTTCTAGCTATCTCCATTTCCAATTTGACATGTTGCTTCCCCATATTTCACAACCATGGAGAACAATTGGCGTAACTAGCAAACCAAAGAGTGTTTTTTTTTGTTTTCCAGTCCCAAAGCTCCAGTTTTCTGCACCTATTTTGGAGTTCGTATGAGGCTCTCCACCATCCCTATATCCTCTTCACCCTACAAGTCTCCCAACTAAGCTTATAGTGGAAGTCAATCCCAAGATATTTGTATCCTTTCACTATCTCCAATGGACTTCCTTCGAAAAGGAAGGTGATTGGTTTGTCTTTGATATGTAAATAAAAGATCATGATTTTGGTCTTGGTAATGTTCACCTGCATCCCTATCTACTGACAAAAGTGTTCTAAGTCCTTTAGATGTTCTCTTAATCCATGTGTTAATTTTGAAATTAGAATAAGATCATCCGCATATAAAAGTAGCTTCACCACATAGCCTTCTAGATGAACACCCTCCCCATCCATCCTGTTCAACCAGGCTTCCAACTTATCAATGTATAAACCAAACAAAGTGGGAGATAGAGGACATCCTTGTTTAATGCCAATATCACTACCAAAACATTCATACATTCCTTCACTTGTTTTGATTTTAGCTCTAACCTTCTCATAAAGTCTTTGAATTGCCACTCTATATCCATCTAAGATACCCAACTCTTTCATTTTGTTCCATAGTTTGTCTCTAGACACTGTGTTGAAGGCTTTCTTAAAGTCCACAAAACAACAATAGGCTGACTCACCTTGTTTGTCTTGGATTTTCTCTATCAAATGTCTAAGGGTAACACAATGATCAATCGTATAATGTTTTTTTCCCTCATCTTCTTCCCAATTGTTGATTATTTGCTCTATCATGCTCCCAAAAAGATTTCCCATGAGGGATTGACCATAATAGTGCGGTAGTTGGAAGGGTTATTGATATCTTCATTCTTAAAGAGAGGAATGACCACACTGGTGGTCCATTCTCCTGGAAATGCATCTTGGATGACCCCATTGAAAATTCCTTTTATGTGAGGTGCGGGGAGCTCAACCCCCTACTTTAAAAATTCAGCTTTAAGACCGTCAATGTCCTCCGTGTTTCCACTCGCTAGCTTCTTTATTCCTGACTTGATATCAGCCACTGTGAATAGTTCCATTGATGTTTTCACTATGGGAAGAGCATTTTTCTTGTGTACCCACTCATAGAGGAGCCTCACACATTCTAACCATTGGACATCTATAATATTGTTTTCAGTCTGCTTTCTCTTTTGTTGTAATTCTCTCCAAAAATTTTTGGGGTTGTGTTTTCCAAAAACAATTAACTCATCCCTTCTTTCATTTACATACACTTCTTTTTTTGAGTGTACTAATTTTTCATATTTCTTCTTCTTTTATTGTTTTATTCGTCGTGAGATGAAGGTTGGAGATTTATATTTTCTTTGTTGAACGTTGGAGATTTTTGGAAACTTCTGTAGCATAATAAACATGGAGGAAATGAACATCGACCCTCATTATGTTATGCGGGCCTTATATATCAGTGGGAAATCCTGTTAGAAACATGAAAGTGATTGTGGTCCGTCGACCTTAATTATCAGTGGAAAATCTTGTAAGAACATTGAAATGATATTTTTTGTTAATGATTTTGTAAATGTGCCAGATTATATATGAGTGGGAAATCTGGCTAGACACATTGAAACGACATAGTGGGAAATCTGGCTAGGAACATTGAAATGACATTGTAGGGTTAGGAGCTTTGTGCATGTGTGAAATTATGCGTTAAAGCTTATCTTATCACTTCACTTCAATGTTCAGAGCAGGACTGACACGTTGTCTTAAAAACCTGATTCAAGGGAGTGCATAAGGCTCGTCCTCGTCTACTGCACCTTCTGTGGTTGTCCTGCATTTCTATCGCTATTATTATTACTACATCTGACTCCATATAACGGCGAAATTATCTTGGGGGAGGTGTGTTGATCCATCAAAGCAAGCCTCAAGGTTCGAAGCATCTGTCCGGTTGATGATTATCTTATCGAACCGATGATTCTAACTGTTCAGTCAGCCGATGACTCTATTCCAGTATCGAGCTGTAGATAGGCCTTTTCATAAACGTGTCTATTATCGAGCTTATGAACTATTCTATCCATTCTAACCATTGAGATGGGTCCCTGTCCGGATCCGACCTCGAATGGTAAATATATGGATGCAACCTGAATCCATCAGACAAAAACTTTAGAAGTTGCGTTGCTCATTCAATCCAATACTTTCAGTCATTTCATTGTCGCTCATTCAATCCAATACTTGTATTTAAAAAAAATGGGAAGATCATTATTTTTTTTTAAATTTTTAATAAGTTGAATTATAGACCAATCTTAACCAAAGTACTATCCAAAATGACTGACTTTATACTAACCTAGGACAGTACCTCCCAAGATTCACCTACTCTAGCAAAAACATGCATGTTATTAATGAAGTCTTGTCATAGATTCCAGTCACATTGATTCCATTATTAATGTTATTGTAAGAAAAATAATACTTTAAAGGGTAAGATTTATATGACACAAGTCATAATCAAAATTTTAAGGAGTGCATAGGTTAATTGTGTAGTAAAAAGATTTTACTTTCCGTAAAATGAAGTTAAAATAGGTCAAAATTTCGAAGTAAATTATGTGGTACATGATCCAAGTTTTTCCCCTTAAAAAGCGAGTTAAATTTTGTCAAAAATTTTAAGATAACTTGAGTTGTACATAATCCAATTTCTATGTATCCCAAAAACCTTGCTTTCAAGAGTTTTTCCTTATTTTAAACGAACCAGGATGCTTTTCCTTGCTTTCAAGAGTTTTTCCTTATTTTAAACTAACCAAGATGCTTTTCCCTATTTTAAAGATGCTTGCAAAATCTGAAAATGTGATTTTCTAATTATTAAATTCAAACAAAGATTATAAGTAAATTGGGATTTTTACTTATTAACTATTGTTTTAATAACAAAGATTAATTTAAGTAAATTGGGATTTTTACTTATTAACTATTGTTTTAATAATTTTATTAAATTATTATATATAGTAAAACTATTTTTACTAATATGTTTGTGATTTAGATAATTGATTATGATAACATGACTTTTTTTTATAAATTTGAGAACATCATTAAAATAAAATAAGAAAGATAAGTTAGATAGTGTATCTTTAAAATTAAAACTACATAAAAACTATCATTCATGTATAGTATCTTATTCATAACATAATATCAAATCCATCCCAAAAATAAAAATAATTGAAATGAAGAAATAAAATATATAATACAATTCAAAGAACTCAAAAGTGTGCTATGAATAATTTATTGTTATTTGTTACTTAATTTGTTCATTTTGGTTATCACAACCTAGTTCTTTAGGTTCATGTATGCCTTTTTGATTATATGGGAGACTTTACTTAGCACTCCGAATGCAGTGGGGTACAGTGTATATTTTTTCTTCAATAATCATCTCATGTTGTGGTGATCAAATACCATGCATTTTAGGATTTTTCTGTCACTAATTTAATTGAGAAGTTAATTTTGAATCTAATTCATAAGATTGTGAATAAATCTTATAAATTATAAGTGATGAAGAAAAAAATAGTGTTGGGAGTTCTCTCAAATCTTTTACTCAAGTTTGAAGCAAGGTCCATGTAAATCTCTTCATCATTTTTTTAATTTTTTTCTTAAAATGAAATTTTCAAATAATTAAGGAAGAAACATTAAATGAGTGAATCAACAAAAATATACATTGCTAAAAAAAATCTCTAACTCAACCTTTCTCCTACTTTTTAAGTAACATCATGGAAAACAATGAGGAGATGTTGAATCCAACTAAAAAATATACAAAGTTTTTCCACATAATACTCATAAATTGAACCTATGTGACTACTTCATTGTAAACCCTATGCTCCAAAGAAACATGCATATAATAGCATATACTATTTTTCTAGTGTCGAACAAGCATATACTATTTTTCTAGTGTCGAACAACAAAGAGAAAATTTGATTAGATTGGGTAAACTTTTTAATTCATGACACTCAGAAAATAGCATAAATACAAGCCATAGATTAGGTTGTGTTTTCCCATTAGGTCATGATCAACTAAAGTCAAGAAATATGTATTCGTGCCATGTTTTTCACTGTCAAGGAATCTTTGTTATATAAACCCATACCGCAAGAAATATGTATCGGTACCGTGTTTTACACTGTCAAGGAATCTTTGTTATATAAACCCACACCGCTCAAGTTGCATATTTATTATGTATGTTTTTGGCTAGGAAGATAGTCGAATGGAATTGTGAAAGGCTAGGAAGATAGTCGAATGGAAATGTGAAATATGCAGCATCCAAAATTGGGAATCAACGAAATGATTTTCACTACATACATTTAACACGTCCAAATAAATCAGTTTAAACTCCTAAATGGCTAGTGACTAGCATCTCTCAATCCATGAGGTGGTTGTCAAATCCATGAGGTAGTTATCAAGTTCAAGAAGATTATTAAGAAGTGAACGGTTTAATCCACGTGGAATTTATGTATCAAATAGTATTTCCTGCCATATGTGAGAGAAGAGACTCCAATATCAAAGACTCTGATATGCATGAAGTAACTTATGTGTTTTGCTAGGACCATTGAATAAGGCTTCTTTTCCCATTGCAGAAATTGCTCTTCATGTGTCTCATATGTGAGACATTTCTCTGTGTTTCATAATGTGTTCACATTCCATCCGTCGTATAATTGTTCCATGCATCTAGAACAACTACCAGCAATAGAAATACACTAACACTTAGAATTGTTCACGGTCCAGCCTATTCAATAAGGTCAATAGAAATCATTTGGATTTGATGTTGAATTTTGCAAACCGTTGACTACATGCTACTACCCCTTAAATGCTAGCTCACAACTGTAGCAAAGAAGGTTGGGATAATCCCTTGTTGAAGTAACCAAATTCGAAGCACTGTTCATTGGAAAATGCAAAGGCCTTCTCTATTTTCCATAGTACACAAACATGAATGCGATTTCGCAGATTGTTTAGGGTCTTCTTGTATTACAGCCAGCTAATGCATTGGCTACCATCGTTAATACAGTGGTTTGAGAATATTGCTTTTGCTGACAATTAAATGTAGCTTGGTCATGTTTATAGTCGAGAATTAAAGAGTGTGACAACGACTTGGACTACGTAGAGAAGGAAGAGATAGGAATAAGGAACTTCCTGCAGGTAATGGCCTCCGAATAGAGGAAATGGTAGGTTGTTACCAGCTTAGTCCGTCACAGTGAAAAAGCAGCAATAAAACACATGCACTGATTCAAAACATTGGGAGATGGTTGCAGAGGAGAAATCCTAACAAAAAGAACTACTGCAATACTCTAGATTGTAAATATAGTTCCATAGTTTTATGGTTATGATGAATGGTAAGATAAAATCAACATCGAGGTGTGAAATGAAGCACCTTAGGGCGTTAGTGTAATGAGTTCAAGAGAATAAAACATATGCAAGAAGATGGTGTTGAAGGATGTATTTTTCCTTTTAATCATAAATAGGAGATTTTGTATTAAATAAAAACTACAACATAGTTTGTGGCAAAATTATAAAATTTTTCTGGTTTTGAGCTTTCAAAATAACAAAAAACATTATAATCTATTAGCCTAGTTGGGTTTTTATGCACTTCTTCCTATTGTTTTTTAATAGAATGTATTTTGCATAATAAACCAATATCTTAGTAACTTTTAAAAAACATATAAGTTAGCAAAAAAACATGATGGATTGTGTCTTGCTTGGCCATTTTCGTGTCTTAATGTAACCAATGCATAGTTTCTTCTTCTTTCATTCCCTTGCAGTCGGAATTGACTCAATGCACTTGATTTGAATCTTCCAATTGATCTCCCTTTCTTAGATTTATGACCATGTTCCTAAGAATTATGCATTCAACCTCTAATATAGCGATTTAACACTTCTATAGTATCAAATTGTAACATCCCCAATTTTATTAATCTTTGCAGATTATAATGTAATTGTATATATGTGATTTAGGCTGGTAGGCTAGTATGTTTTAGGTCAAAGAGACTATACTAATCAATAAGGTCGAGGGATAAGCTATGTAAATTGTACATTGAAATTATTAATAAAAATTAATTGTTGGCTACAATAAGAGAGGGATGGTAATATTGGGGGGATATGATTCCATAAGAGAGGGAGGTTAAAGTGGCTCCAAG
>JASDQU011246276.1:0-15173 GCA_032191745.1 Picea mariana | reverse complement strand
CTTGTGGACAACATTCTTGATTTCCAAGTCCCATTGGCCAAAGACACTATACTGGACACTCGAAGTCACTCTACAAGTCACCAGACTTACACTTCATATCTGGTAGCCCAGAAAGGCCAAACTCCAGCTCAGGCAAAGTGGATCACAACTAATGTATTGCACAACAAGTTTCCACATCTTCTCATGGAAGCCAGGACGCTTCCAGATCTAAACAGGGAGGAATTGGGCAAAGGAGGTCACCTAGGGGAATGCCCACCTAGGGTGCACAAGTCAATCACCTAGGCACAACACTTCTTCACCTTTTGAATATGAATTAAATATATGTAAAATAAATGGTTCCCTTGGTATATAAGGTGAACTGGGACTAAAATAAATAATTCTTACCTTTTCTTCTAAAGCTATGTGTCTTGGTTGTTTTCTTTTCTAAGTTTGCATTTTACATTCATGAAAATTTCATTTTTAAGGTTTCTAAAGAATAACTAGTGTGCCTTCCTTCATGGATGCCTCCTGGTGACTCCATTTTCCATGCTTCCACCTTTGATAGAAATCTTATCTCATTATCTAGCCACTCTCTCAGGGAGAAAATCATTTCCTTCAATTTTTCTAAGGCAGAAGGGAGGGTGCACCAACTGGGGTTTGCACCCTTGTTGGTTTCTTGTTTGTGGGAATGAAGTGAGTGCGCCCTCTTCCATGGCTGCACTCGTATTCTCCCACTAATCCCCATAGGTCACTCTAATATCACCAAAACTTCTTGGCCACTCTTAGATCACCCTGGTCTGGATCCCCATTTGATTGGTCACCCAAACTAATGGTGTGCCCTTGTTCATATTTGTGCCCCTGAAGAGATTTTTTGGTCAGAATATGAGCTATGGGTTGCATGGTCACCTTCTCTTGTAGATCGCCTTCTTGGGTAGATCAGTTGGGAGGATCCAAATGGATCAGGTATGAAACAGATTCTGAATTTCCTAAAGCTCCTGGGTTGTAGTCCAGTAAGGCCCCTGAGCAGTCCAACCCCTCCATTTTGTTGGCAAGGGACGCAACAAGGGGTGGGAGAGAAGCGAGAATTTGAGTCGACTACGCTAGGGAGGAGGACAAGGTGGGCGAAGATGAGGAGGATAATAGGGAGGGAGTAGGGGGGGTGGGGGTGGAGGACTAGGTGGGGTTGGTTTGTCTGACAAGCAAACTCACATTTCAACTTCCCTCATAGCCGGTGCATCTCTGGGACAGTGGGAGAGTGAAAATGGGTCAAGAACAGAGAAGGAGAGGACAAAAGAAGAGCAGGGAAAGGCTGGGCAGGAGGCCAAGATTTGAGAAGAAAAACTAGGAAAGAATGAGCCATCTGGAGTTGCTGGAGCAATTGAAATAGACTTGGGAGATAGTGATATTCCATAAATGGCCGCATGCGCAAAGTAAAATCCAAACGAGAGTGTTGGTCCGTCGAAAGGATGTGAGGGAAGAGCATGGCACACTAAGAGTAATGGATCCCTGCCTCGAGTGAGATGAACTTAAATTCATGAGGCAGGTGGGAGGGAGTGGCATGCGGTCGTCACGTGGCTGACGCCATGGAGGATCAGTCCTGGCTACTCTGCTCGACACGTGTTCTCTACTAGCACCCCATCTACGGGAAAGGGAATAAATGTGAAGAAATACATATACGCTAGAAGGAAGTTGAAGTACATGGGTACATGGGAAAAAACTGAAAAAATAGTGGTAATGTATGTTACATAGGTTTGTTGACAAAAAAAACAAAAAAAATTAGCATTCCTACTTTTATAGAGTATGGGGATGACATTTTATAGAGCATGCACAAAGCCCTGAATTCATACTTAGCCAGTTTTTGCATCACGGGTTCTCAGGCTAGTGGGATGAAAAATGGGCCTCTGTTGTTTCGTATCCTACAAATAATACCAAGAGTTCCATGATATACAAATTCACAAGTGGAGTTCGAACTATTTGAATTGTAAAAAATAGTGGTAATGTCTGATACATAGTTTTGTTGACAAAAAACAAAAAAAAATTAGCATTCCTAACTTAGTTTTCTTTAAAAGAAGGGATTGTGGACACAATAGCAATTGAAATTTATGAAATGAAAGGTTCCTGGACAGAATAACTTGTACATACAGAATATGTAATTTTACAAAGTGGAGCGGTCATTCCATAATTAGCCAGTTTTCGGATGGCGGGTTCTTGGAATGTTGGGCTGAAAATTGGGCTTATGTTCTTCCATGCCCTACAAAAAGCATCAACAGTTCCGTGATATACAAACTGGAAATCAGACTTGCAGACTGTTAGAATTTTCAGGGCATCAGGCATCTACTTTTTTCGTGGCCTACAAAGAATACCCAAATTTCCACGATATACAAATTGACGAGCGGAGTTTAGACTATTTGAATTGTAAAAAATAGTGGTAATGTTTGTTACATATGTTTGTTGACAAAACACACAAAAAAATTAGCATTCCTGACTTTGTTTTCTTTAAAAGAAGGGATCATGGACACAATAGAAAGATAAATTTATGAAATGAAAGATTCTTAGACAACATAATTTACAAAGCAGAGCCCTCATTCCATACTTAGCCAGTTTTTGGATTGCGGGCTCTCAAGATGTCAGGCTGAAAATTGGATTCTGTTCTTCCGTGCCCTACCAAAAACACCGATAGTACCTCGATATACAAACTAACAATTGGACTTGCGGACTATTAGAATTTTAAGGGAATCACCTCCAAAAAATTTAGCATTGGGCCTCTGGTGTTCCGTGGCCTACAAAGAATACCCAGAGTTCTGCGATATACAAATTGACAAGTGAAGTTCAGAGTATTTGAATTGTAAAAAATAGTGGTAATGTCTGTTACATAGGTTTGTTGACAAAAAACACAAAAAAAATTAGCATTCCTGACTTAGTTTTCTTTAAAATAAGGGATCCTAGACACATTAGAAATAAAAATTTATGAAATGAAAGGTTCCTGCACAAGATAATTTATACATACAAAATATGTAATTTTACAAAGAGGAGCCCTCATTCCATACTTAACCAGTTTTTGGATGGCGGGTTCTTGGCATGTCAGGCTGAAAATTGGTCTTATGTTCTTCTGTGCCCTACAAAAAGCACCTATAGTTTCACGATATACAAATTGACCATCGAACTTGCAAAATATTAGACTTTTAAGGGCATCCTCTCCAAAAAATTTAGCATTCCCGAAATAGTATTCTTTACATATGTTTTACATACACTCGTGGACAAAAAACACAAAATAATAGTAGTAATGTATGTTACATAGGTTCTTGGAGAAGAGCACAAAAAAAACTAGCATTACCGAAATAGATTTTCTTAAAACAAGGGTTCCTGGACAGAAGGAATTGAAATTTATGAAATTAAAGGTTCCTGGACAACATAAATTATACATACCAAAGATGCAATTTTATAAAATAGATATTTACTTTTATACATATGAAATATGTACTTTTATAGAGTATGGGGATGACATTTTATAGAGCTTGCACGGAGCCCTGAGTCCATAGTTAGCCACTTTTTGCATCACGGGTTCTTGGGCTGGCGGGCTGAAGAATGGGTCTTTGTTGTTCCATGGCCTACAAAGAATACCCAGAGTTCCACGATATACAAATTGGCAAGTGGAGTTTGGACTATTTGAATTGTAATGACCTTTGTGGCAAGCAGTAAGAAGGACATGTGCTAATGATAAATTAGTGAACACAATTTTATGACATTTATAACGAAAAAATAATAAAAAAATTTAGATATTCCTATAAATTTAAAGAAACATATATATATATGTGTGTGTGTTAAATATGATATGTAAATTTGAGTGAGTGATTTACTGCATATGTAATTTCAAAAATTCCAAGGCAGGGAAAAATATGCATAATTTATACATACAAAATATGTAATTTTACAAAGTAGATATTTACTTTTATAGATATGAATTATGTACTTTTATACAGTATGGGGATGAGATTTTAAATAGCATGCACGGAGCCTTGATACCATACTTTGCCATTTTTTGGATGGTAGGTTCTCGGGATGTGGGGCTCAAAATTGAGCTTTTGTTGTTTTGTGTGCTACAAAAAAGCACTGATAGTTCCGCGATATACAAATTGACAATCAGACTTGGGCACTATTTGAATTTTAAGGGCCCGGTGTAAAAAAAAAATTAGCATTCCCGTAGTTTTTTTTACATACGGTCACAGACAAGAAAAAAAAAAATAGTAGTAACGCTTGTTACATAGTTTCGTGGAGAAAAGAACAAAACAAAACCAACATTGTCGAATTAGCTTTCCTTAAAACAAGGGCTCCTCGAGACAAGAAATTGAAATTTATGAAATTAAAGGTCCCTGAACAACATAAATTATACATACCAAAGATGTAATTTTAAAAAGAAGATATTTACTTTTATATAGCCGAAATATGTACTTTTATAAACCATGGGGATGAGATTTGATAGAGCATGGATGGAGCCCTGAATCCATAGTTACTTGTTGCATCGCGGGTTGTGGAGCTAGCGGGCTGAAAAATGGCCCTCTTTTGTTTGATGGCCTACATAGAACACCCAGAATTCCATGATATACAAATTGACAAGCGGACTTTGGACTATTTGAGTTGTAACAACTTCTGACACAAATAGTATACAACACAGGTGGCAAAGATAAAGTAGTGAACAAAACATTTATGACATTTATATATATGTGTGTGTGTGTGTGTGTGTGTGTGTGTGTGAAATATGATATGTGAAATTTGAGTGTGATTTATGGCATATGTAATTTTTAAAATGACTAGGCAGGGAAAAATATGCATTAGAAAGGAAGCGAAGTGAAATAAAATAAACATAATGTCTTCACATTCAGCATAGCTGAAGATAACAAATGTAACAACATATAAATATACGAGGAGACAAAAGAATATTTTTATTTCAAATATATGAAAAAAAGAATACTTTGTTACATATTCGTGGAAATCTAAATGCATTTGTCATATAGACTAGGATTGGGGCTCCCATGGACCATAAGAGAAATATGTACAAGAAATAGGACTGGAAATAAGAAGTGGGACACAGTAGAGTGTAATACCTGAAAAGTAGAAATGGTAAGATATGAGACATTGGTTATAGATTTATATTCATAAAAGGTAGAATAACTAGATTGATAAAGAAAGGACTATGACTATACACTTACATGCATGGTACATATAAGTAATTTTGGTATTTGTTTGATAATCCGTATTCCTGTTGATTTTCGTGGCCGACCTGCTTCAATAACTGGAATGATAAAGAAAGGATCTATAGGAATGTTCCAAGAAGGATTTTTTCTATTTGATTGTTGATGCATTTTCCTGTTGTATTTTGTCGGGGACCCACTTCAAGTTCTCTTCAATATCGCTTCTGAAGGGGGCGACATTGATGTCATTCCATATTTTAATGATGAAAAGTTCATTTTCTAATTCGGTTAGATCAATAGAAAAATTGCATAGAAACTGATGAATGTCTCCATTCTAAACTGAATAGAGGACTAGCCAGTTGTCCACGGCTTCCTCATGATTTTCAAGAATGCTGTAAATTTTTTCTAGAGACAAGGCCTTAAATTATCAAGTTGTTTATCAAAATCTCTCTTGGTTAACGCCAATGAGTTAACGATTAAGTTGGGGTCCTAGAATTCATTTGTACTTCCAACTAAGTCTGTTTTGGCCAATTTTGTCACTAATGTTTCCTCCTTTGATATTGTTTGGTCACATGACTATACAATGAGATACAGGTTCTTCACCCTTTCTTTCCAGCATGATTCCAATTGAATAAGTCATTTTGTAGACGAGAGACCATGTTGTCTTCTTGTCGTTTCTGGCATGTTGTTGACATGAAAGGAAAAACGGATGATCATGTGCAAATAGAAATTTTCTTCATTTTTAAAATCTGTCTGCAGAAGTTGGAGCAAGTTATGTGCCATGCTTCGCACCAAATCCATATTTTGTGATGTTTCCCAGGCCTTAGTAATCAGTTCCATTCCTCTGTTGATATTTTTCTCCACATATCCTCTACAGGATGGCAGGAAGCTGGAGGAGCCTTTTAGATTTGCTACAGGGGTGCACGAAATCGAAGGTATGGCTATTTCCAAAGGAATTCCAAGCAATGGCATAGGAAACAAAGCTTCCCCTAATTCCTTAATCCGATCCTTTAGTTTGGTATTCTCGACCTCAATGACTCTTCGGTTGCCATGTGAAGTTGAGAGATTTTTTACGCCTGCATATTGGCAAGGTCAAGTTTTGAACGATGTTTTCTTTTCTTATTTTTGACAGCTTTTTTTTCAATAATTGATTGTTTATATTCTCTTTCAAAAACAACACTCTGGGATACGAAGGATTCATCTTCATAAAAAAATTCGATATCAACTATGTCCATTGGGTATCCATGTTGAATTGGGTCTCTGAGTTGTTCAAGGTTGCAGAATATGCTATCCAGATTAGCGTCAAGATCCATGTTTTCACCCTAAATTTTGAGCTGGTCCACCTCCCCTGCAATTCTTTTTGCCTTTTCCTGCACTAGAAGCTTGCCAGAACTATCAAATCTATGATGGACTATTAATTTATGGACCTCAGGCACAAAGATGTTCAATGTATCTCTACAACACTGATGTGGAGCTACCGCCAGTACTTTACTTTGTACTTCACGTCCTTGGCCAACAACTTTCTTCCTTGTAACTGGCCTTTTCTTATTCGGACCCACATACAAGAGAGAACCTGCTCTATTACTATGTGCATTGTTTTGAAAAATAAATTTGTTATGTGATAGGAGAAGCAACTGCTTGAACGTAGCAGCTCCCATCAGACTATTTTATGATAACTGAATCATTATGTGATATCAGTGCCATGTTCATCTCCATAGAAGACTGTTGCAAAGTTCATTTTCTCAATGAATTTGTCCTTGAATATTCCAAGTGGAAACTGCTCTTCAACAAGTGCAATTTCAACAATCTTGTCTTGCAAATCACAAATGCATTGTGAATCAGTGAATCCATGCACCAATGTCTCATCACGTGTTTCATTCTTCGATTCATCACTTTTATCAAATTCACAAGGATTTTCGAAAGTGTCTGCGGAGTTGCCATCCTCTTTTGCAAGAACATTCTTCTAGTTGTCATCTATACAAATGTTATGTGCTTTGTACAAGGTCCTCAAACATAATTTCTTTAATGGTTTCATAACAACATGCACATGCACTTTGCCTATCTGATAGCCATTTTTGGATCGCACGCATATTTTCAGAGCCACGACAATTGTCATGGTATTGTTAATGAATTGTGGCAAGGATCTATGCACAACATATAGCTGAACATGCACATTAATAATTGATCCTATTAAGCCCATCTGGGGTCGTTTATAGCCCCAAGGCCTGATTTGAGAAAACGCAATTTGGAGAGAGAGAATTCTCTCCTCAAGTTTCGTAAGCACACTTACATCTGGTTGTGGTGCATTACATCTTATTTGGTCAGGAGTTGCAAATTGTGGTAGTTTCCATTTTCAAGTGACCATTTGCATGGAAGATAAATTTTTCCACTGGAAAATGCTTTATCATGTGCTGTCAGCTAGAGGTATTCTGCTTGCAAAGCAACCGTGAAAGACTTGTTGTTTTTTGATAAATTCAGTTGGTCACAAATTGCACATGCAATGGAAGGAGCATATTTAATTTGTTTCATGTACGTCTGTCTTGCATTTTTCTTTCGTAGGGAAGTATAGGTAGAAATTGTTTCCTGGTTTTCATTGCGACTAGTCCATGTTGTTGCTGCTAGCCCACAAAATGTGATGGTTGCATGACCATTCTGGGATATACGACTGCACATGTTTTTGTTTTTTTCTCCATGGACAAGTTTCTTTAGACTGTGATATGGGGATTTCTCTCTAATAGGAAGCGTGACAATGTATTTCTTTCTCTCACACATGACCTTTTTCAAGTTGTGGTAACTTACTCTACGTTTATTTCTCAAGGGCATGATGAGGTGATGGCAATTGGGATGAATTTCACTCTGACCCAGGTGATGATAACCTAGTCCATGTTTTTTGTTCAAGGCCTGTGTGGCCTCATCACAATTACGACAAATTTTACGCATAGTGTTTTTCAAGTTGTGATAACTTACTCTATGTTTTTTGTTTAAGCCCTGTATGGGCTCATCACAATTGTGATGAATTTCACTCATTTATTTTTTGTTCAAGCCCTCTATGGCCATATCTCACCTGATAAGAGTTTCATTCTCACTAAAAAGAATGTCGCGTGTATGCAGATTCCATGCGATTTGGGTGGCATGGACATCCAACCCTGAATCACTGATATGTCGAAGAAAAGGTTCATAATGGATATGTGTTGTACTTGTTTTCAACAAGAGGATGTCAAATGTTCGATCATAATTTGAATCAGTAAACCAGGAATGGATAGAGCCATCTCGCAACGCCAACCAAACCTGGATATTTACTCTAAATATCATAGACAACCATTGGAAACAGAATCGACAACCCTCCACATTCCCTTTTTCATATGGAAGAGCCATTTTTACAAGGTATTCCTACCAAGTTCCAACTATCGACATATCTTCCAGGAGATATGGAAAAAGTTGTTGATGCAAGCACCTAAGAGCCTGTTCGTTGCCGCCTACAATTTCACTGCAAAAGGACTGGATGGTGTAAATCCACAACAACTAAACATCAAACTCCGCTGCTTCCAAACAACAAATTGAATTAAACAAACTATCTCCACAGTTAGACACAACATTTGTTGCCAGCTGTAAACCATGGCAATCTATGTAATGCATAATCCGTTCCCACTACGATTCAAGGTCTCTGTAAAAGAGGTACAAGTAAATATGAGGTACTTCAACATTGCACATGGACATTTTTCTGTATAGGAGTGGTTCATAATGACCACTGAGAGCATTGGCATCATGGAACAGGATGCAATATGGTTTGTCAGAGGAAGCTTTGTTGAATAGTAGATATTTTATTTTTCTTTTCAATGACCATATTCCAACTGATATATTGCGCCAGTTGGACAACCACCATATACAAAATGTGTCTCCCTAAAGTCCCCTCTCATGTGCAGGCAGAGCTGGAGATGAAAACAACTGTATCTTTGAAAAATACGTGATGACATCATGTATTCTATGCAACTGCCAAATAAAATCAAATTCCAGTTTGTATTCATAGGAGTTCAATGCCTCCGCTTTGCCATTTTTTAAACAGGCCAAGAAATAATCTATCAATCCATTGCATAGCTCGGTCGATGAATACCGGAAATGCAACAGAACCTGGAATGTATCAAAAAGGAAATCCCCTGCAGTATATGAGAATACATCCAATCTAAAGAGGCCATTGCTATGCAAAGACACATAAATGTTGCCATGTATAATGGAGTGTCTATCTATTTCATACGACTCAAAATCTATCACTTCTTCCATCTTCTCAACTCTGATTTTGAAGTTGTTTGTTAGATACTTTCACTTTGTCTGAAAACATAGAGAAGGGGGAAAAAAATAATATCACCCCCCCCAGAAAAAGGAAAGAAAAATAGGAAAACTACAAGCCAAACAACTATGAACGTCGCAACCAGCATATGAATACACATGCTTTACAGGAACAAAAAATTTGGAGGTAGGGACCCCCACCATTGAAAAATAGCAACAGGGAAACTTATCCATCAATGAGGGATGACAAGAGGCCAGCCCCGAAAGCTGGAAACCGCAATAACAAGTCCGACAACTTGCAAAGTTGAAGAACAAAAAACCAGTGAACAACCACGAGGATGTCCAACTGTAGCTACATGACCTCAACTTTGCAAAGTTGAATCAAACAAGAACAACAACCATGGAACCAAGCATCGAGCAAGCATCGAGCACTGAAGCAGTGATGCTGAGCATAAAAGAAATGGAACGAAACTATATCCCAACGCATTTGCATAATAAAAATTTTACCTGTTAGGTAAACACTTAACACTGTCAGGATTGTCTAAGGGCCTAGCCCTATACAAACATTTAAGAAAAAATGCAGCGTAGTAAACCTATTCTCTCGAATCCCGCAATAGTAAAACAAAAATCACACATACTAATATGGTAGACAATGTATTTTAGGTAACAAGAATTGGTAAAGGAAACATTTGAACTATTGCTAGCATTAATCCACCTTCGACCATTGCATAAGAAAATACATGATTCTAAAAGACCATATACAATGAAATACTTTGGATATGCAAACATATATAACATTGGAAATTGCAAAGATGGAAAAAAAGACCTCCAATCCATTTTCCAATCACATCTTGACAAACATGGTACTTTTTATTATATAAAAATCGACGAAAGATGTCTGACTAGCATAAAAAAAAGGAACGAAACTATATTCCAACGCACTTGTACAATAAACATTTAAGACTGCAAGACTTGTTATGTAAACACTTAAGATTGTCACGACTGTCTAAGGGCCTGGCCCTATACAAACATTTAAGAAAAAATGCAGCATGGAAAGCCTCTTCTCTCGAAGCACGCAACAATAAAGAAAAAATCAGACATACTAATATGGTAGACAATGTATTCAAGCTAGAAGAAAATGCTTAAGGAAACATTCGAACTAATGCTAGTATTAATCCACCTTCGACCAATGCATAAGAAAATATATGATTCAAAAATACCATATACAATTCAAATACTTTGGATATGACAGAAAATATAACATTGGGAATAGAGAAGCCGACAATAAGACCTCCAATCCGTTGTCCAATTAGATCTTGACAACCATGGTAATTTCTATTATATAAAAATCCATGTTTTCAATTCCCTTGTTCCAACAATAGATAATATGCAAATATTTGTGGTCAATGCACAATTTAATACCAGGTCAATGATTTTTCGATTGTTATAGTCCCTCTTTGCGTATGACAGGGACTAATAAGACAAAATAGATGATTAATAAATAATAATTAAATAATACTTAATAAATAAGGAATAGTTTGGAGAGGGAGGCTCTCTTAGTAGGTAGGTCTTCAGCTCAGAGTATAGCTCCTCCCTCTCTATAATAGAAAATAAAAAGAACTATTGTATCTATCCATCTTTTTTGCAGTTTCCGATGCCAAAACTAATAGCCTTCTATTGGGGTTCAACAATGAGTATTGCACTAAAGAGAGTGGCTTTCCAAAACAACGGCAGGAGGGATAGGCCCGAACAATTTGAAAAAACATCACTTGGATTTTTTCACAGTTGTTATCCCTAGTCCTATGCTTACCATATCTGGATGTACTTGGCTAAAGTTGCTACTGTACCCAATGCATGTGCTTCCCTGACATTTATAGGAAGTCCTAGGTTCTTGGTTGATAGGCAGTCTGGTGTGAATGGTGTTGCCTTAGTGGGATCAAATTACCCTCCGTTTCTTAGCGGGCAGCTGAAGCCGAGCAAGCCTCTTTCTATGATGTTCTCCCTCTTGAAGATCCAACCCCTTATGCGCCTCTCTCTGAGAGGCAGATCACCAACTGAAGACTATATATGCTTATAATTTTTCTCATCTATTCAGTTATTTGGATCACATTTTACGCCCTCTTGAAATCTTCACGTTTTGCAAATATTTGACTTCCATTTTGTGATAACTACTCTATTTCAAGATAGATGTCCAAAGACTTACTTTTGATATCTCAATCCTCTTGAAAATAAGAATTTTCCTTTCACTGAGACTAAAAGCTTGTAAAGTGGTAGCATTATATCTTGATGGATGGGCTTCGGATAATATTCTCTGTCCAGGACAGTTCATTACGCTCATACATGTTTGACACCCAATTCGTGGAGTTCCCACTCCAAGTATATAAATCCTCTCAGGCTATTGTTCAAAATTCATTTTATTTTTCTCTCAAATTGTTTTATATATAGCATTTTAGGCTTAGGTTTTCTTGATCTGTTGCAGTGGGAAACTATACCAATGACACTAGTCTACAATGAAGCTGTAGAGGCTTACATGAAACAAGTGGAATTTGAGAATGAGGAGATGTTGATGCCCTATCGGGAGCTCTATGAAAGTAATCAGGTAATTTTTCTAGAGTATATTTCTATTTGGAAACCTTTGATTGATGCTTTGTTGTACTTACTGTTTTGTTATTTGTGGAGCTCAGTGCAAACAAAAACCAACGTTTTAGAAGACATCAACGTGGTGGATGAAATACTGAGATATATTTCAAATTCTGGCATATCGAAGCTTGTATAACAATTTGTGAGCCCCCCAACCCAAAATAATGTTTCTTTTAATAGGTGTTATAGTAGCTAATTTCTCATCATGATGACCTAATTTATTCCCCTTAACAAAAAGATAAATGTACCTCCATATTTCTTTCATCATGAGAGTGGTAATGAACAAGATTTCGTGCCCTCTTTTTCAGTGTGAATTATTTTATTCTTCAAGCCCTGTATGCATTCTCTTAGCTTTAGATTTTTCAATTCTGAGATTGGATTCTTTGGGTCATGGCTCTTAGAATTAGGCTTGTCATTTTATCTATCCCTATCTTGATGGGGACGCACAATGAAAGGGGGTGGGGGTAAGTTTGGAGGTGTTTCTCTATCTGTCTCATTTAGATTTTTAGACTCTCTATTATACAGCCAAAAGGCAGAGAGACCCATAGATTTGGATATGTATATTGTTATATAATTAATTAATATATTAATATTTTATGAGTATAGATAGGGGATATATGTGATATGGTCCATTTGACCTAATTTATAGCCATCATTTCAATAAATAATACATACTTATTTTACTGTATTTATAAATTATTAATAAGCAAATTAGATTAAAGGAAGATAAATGGTTTGTAAAAAAAATGTTATTTTAAGTTTTTTTATCTTTTATATAATGGTGACAAAACCTAAGTTTATATGAATGAAAAATTAAAGAATGATTATTTAAATATCCAGATCTGGTTTCCTCTTTCCTCCTTTTTTTTTTTTTTCAATGTGAAATAGGTAAAATGTAGAACTAATTTATATTTGTATGAGAGAATTTCTTCGTTGCTTTTTTTTTGTGAAATATGTAAAATGTAGAACTAATTTATATTAGCATGTTTTTTTTTTGTGAAATAGGTAAAATGTAGAACTAATCTATATTAGTATGTTTTTTTGTCTGTGTGTGAAATAGGTAAAATGTAGAACTAATTTATATTAGTATGCCGGAATTTCTTCATTACTTGTCTTTCATATTGACAAATCACTCTATAGTTTTTCAATGGACACTCCTGAGTTTTCCAAAGGTAAGATAAACAAAGGTATTTGTATTTCTTCATTACTTGTCTTTCATATTGAGAAATCACTCTATAGTTTTTCATTACTTGTTTTTCATATTGAGAAATCACTCTATAGTTTTTCAATGGACACTCCTAAGTTTTCTAAAGGTAAGATAAACAAAGGTATTTGTATTAAGATTTAAAAAGAGTAATCCTTAGATACAAAGGTTTTTGTATTAAGATTTACAAAGGCTATCATTGAATTTTGTAAGAATGGATACTCCCGAGTTTTCCAAAGGCAAGATAAAGATTTAAAAAGAAGTAATCCTTGGATACAAAGGTATTTGTATTAAGATTTAATAAGGCTATCATTGGATTTTGTAAGTACGGAAAGGTTTTGTATATCAATTTTGTTTTAATATTTAAGTTTTTGGATTTTGTAAGTATAGTGTATGAATTTTGTATTTTGTAATATTTATGTGGGCAATAGATTCAGGTTAATATGGATTTGATGTTATGCAAATTAAGATGATAAACAACTCTTGGATTTGATGTTATGCAAATGTAAAATAACTTTTAAAGCATATTTTTGCTTGATACTATCATCTATATTGTTAAGTTCATCAACTTTATGATGTTAAGACCACTTTCTATGTACACCAACAAATCTTAAACATATTTTTGCTAAATACTATTATCTATATTGTTAAGTTCGTCAACCTTATAATGTTAAGACCACTTTCTATGTGCACCAATCGATTGTGGAACACAACTTCCTCAAACTTCAGCATTTTTTGAGGCAGCAACAAGGTCAAATGAACCCTCAGATTTTACACCGCCATTATAAACAAAATCTCTATTCAATGAAGTTACTTAGACAATGCGCTAGTGCTTTCATAGGGTTCTCAGCATCAAGGATTAAAACAACAACAAAAAGCATTCAGAAGCCTTTCTTGGTAAAAGATTTTCAGACCATTTATGAAGCTTTGGTAAAAGATTTACATTCATAGTTTTAGATATCCATCCTAATCATCTGAAAGAACCATAAAATTTATCACTTTGTTTTATGAAACATATTAAGCATCTAAAAAGAGTAACAATAAAAACTGTAACAATAAATCCAGTATAATGAAGAGTAAAATTATATCTAAAATTTAGATTATATCAAAAGATTAAAATAATTTTAAATTTCAGATTATATCAAAAGATTAAAAAAATTTGAAATAATGGCCTCAAACATTGACACAGAATTCAAATCTAGGCTATATTTACCAACAATGGTAACCATTATGAAATGGCTTGCAAAACAACTAGGATTAAGAGTACATTTTCGAGTTGTGAGAGCCTACTTTCGTGGAATGAGAGTTGGTTCACCTCGAACATTCAAAATTATTGTAGGCATTTTACAAAGTGACGTGATATCTAAGAAATAATTGTGATCGAACACGCCAGCTGAACCTTCTCATAGGGGTGATAAATTTTATAATAAGGACTTTTTAATGTTCATAAGCACTCAGTACTCGTAGGGAACCTTTTCGAATGTGCGTCAAAGAGAGAAAAATTTCCAGTGTTGGCACATACTAAATTTTGAAAATCAATTCAAAGTCGCCTGTAAGCTACATTAAAGTTATGCCTTCTTTTGAATAAGGGCGGCCACATAAAGTCAGATCAAATAAGATAAGTTCCGAGATTTATTTCACAAAACTTTGTTGGAATCCGAGTCACCTATAATTCTTAGGTAATTGTGGCTAAATTGACGAGGATCCAAACTGGGAAATGCCCAAAGTCCCAGCCTCTGAGATCTATCAGTTACCAGTCTTTCAGTTTAAGTCAGCTACTTTAATTAGGTATTGTTCTGTAAATATACCTATCTCTCTTGGTGAAAGTAAATATCAACTCCCTCTTATTCAAGAACAAGATATTGAATGGGGTTTGT
>JASDQU011246274.1:13013-25869 GCA_032191745.1 Picea mariana | reverse complement strand
ATTTTAAGGAATTAACCATGCAATTCGACCAGGAGGGCCAACAATATAAGTTCCAAGGCATCATTGTCGGTTCTTGAGAGATCATTAGTTCCCATCGCATGGAAAAGATTCTCAAAAAAGGTCATTCTGGCATTATTTCCCAACTCCATCCCATACAAGCAACTAAGACACCCTCTGTGGCATAGGACCTCCAATCCATCCTCTCTAAACATCAAGTGTTTTTTTCCACTCCCTAGGGACTCCATCCTTCCCGTGGTGTTCATGATCATCCCATTCCCCTTGTCCTAGGAATCCTTCCTCCCAATATCCATCCCTATCGTCACCCCTTTTCCCAAAAAAATGAAATTGAGAAAATGGTTCAAGAACAGCTCAACAGAGGTGTTATCCGCCCTAGTACGAGACCCTACTCTTCTCCTGTGGTCATGGTCCTTAAAAAATAAGGTTCTTGGCGCATGTGTCTTGGCTTCTGTGCCCTCAACAAACTCACCATTAAAGACAAATTTCCAATTCCTGTCATTGATGACCTCTTGGATGAATTGAGTGGCACCCAGTTTTTTACTAAACTTGATCTTCGTTCTAGCTACCACCAAATCTGTATGAACGAGACTGACATTCCTAAGACTTAATTTAGAACTCATGAGGGCCACTATGAGTTTTTGGTCATGCCCTTTGGATTGTGTAATGCTCCCTCTACTTTCCAAAGCTTCATGAATCATGTCTTTCGTCCTTTTCTCCGTCATTTTCTCCTAGTTTTCTTTGATGATATGCTCATCTATAGAAAAACCTAGACATACCATCTTTCTCATGTGGATCGAGTTCTCCATCTTCTCTCTCAGCACCAACTTTTCTTGAAACAATCTAAATGTTCTTTTGGCTCCTCGGAAGTCGAGTACTTGGGTCATCTTGTTGGAAAGGTCGACGTTAGGGTGGATCCTAAAAAGATTGAACCTATGTAAGATTGGCCTCACCCAAAGACTCTCAAAAGCTTGCGTGGATTTTTGGGCTTAATAGGTTATTATCACAAGTTTGTTAAGAATTATGGAAATATTGCGACACCTCTCATTGCCATCCTTAAAAATTATTCTTTCACTTGGACTTCAACAACTGCTCAGGATTTTCAAACCTTGAAGATGGGAATGTGCACCACTCCAGTCCTGATCCTTCCTGATTTCAAAAAGACCTTTGTCCTGGAATGTGATGCTTCAGGGAAAGGAATTGGCAATGTCCTTATGCAAGAGGGTTGGCCTTTGGCCTTTACCAGCAAACAACTGTCTGAGAGAAATTTGGGAAAATCAATCTATGAAAAGTAAATGTTGGCTATTTTCCATGCCATTGATCTTTGGTGCCCTTATCTATTGGGGAAATGCTTCCAAATTAAGACAGATCATCAAAGCCTCAAGTACTTTATAGAACAACGCATTTCCTCCCTAGAGAAACAAAATGGGGTGACAAAGCTCTTTGGATATGATTATGAGATCATTTACAAGAAAGGCAAAGACAATGTGGTTGCTAATGCACTTTCTAGAAAATATGAAGATGAAGGGTCCATTTTTTCTCTCTCCTTCATTGTACCAGATTGGCTCCAAGATGTTCTCTAGGAATGGCTACACTATCCCAAAAGTTCTCATCTGATACAACAATTGCAGTCCAATTCTCCAATTTCCCCAGGGTACTCTTGGCTCCATGATGAGCTTCGATACAAAGGTCATTTGTATTTAAGTAAACAGTCAAAAATTAAATCCACGGTACTTTTTGAGCTTCATGCTACACCCACAGCTGGGCACTCTGGGTTTACCAAAACCTATGATAGGGTCAAACATTCTTTTTTCTGGGATGGTATGAAATAAGACGTTTGTAATTTTGTGGTTGAATGTGATGTATGCCAATGCAACAAGGGAGAAACAATCAAATCTCCTGGCACACTACAACCACTTTTGATTCCACCTGCTATTTGGAGGGATATATCTATGGATTTTATTGTAGGCTTACCTAAATAGGGCAATAAATCAGTCATCATGGTGGTAGTTGATCATCTTTCCAAGTATGCTCATTTCTGTGCTCTTCAACACCCATTTAAAACATCCATTGTAGCTCAACTTTTCATGGATCAGGTCTTCAAGCTTCATGACATGCCGCAATCTATTGTTTTTGATCATGACCCAACTTTCACCAGCAATTTTTGGCAAAAATTGTTCAAGCTACAAGGCACCCAATTGCATCTCAGCACAACTTATCATCCCTAGACTGATGGTCAAACTGAAGTTTTCACCAAGTGTTTGGAAACATATTTGAGGTGTTTTTCCTCGGAAAGGCAAAATCAGTGGGCTCAACAGTTACCACTAGTTGAATAGTGGTACAACACTTTGTACCATACAACTACCCACATGAATCCTTTTGAAGCGGTATATGGATAAAATCCACCTTCATTTTTCTCATATTTTCCAGGTGTCTCGAAGGTCCAGGCGGTTGACCAAATGCTTACAGTTCAAGAGGCTATTCTCCGTACCCTCAAAGATAATTTGGTCATGGCCCAGAATCGCATGAAGAAACAAGCAGATCAAGGTCACTTTGAATGTCAATTTGCAAAAGGGGATCAGGTGTTTCTTCGACTGCAACCTTACAAGCAAAATTCCCTCAAGGCTGACCATTGTCAGAAACTGGCGCCCAAATTTTATGGTCCTTATATTGTTCTCAATCATGTGGGACAGGTGGCCTATCAGTTAGCTTTGCCTAGTCATTCTAATCTCCATCCTATTTTTCATGATTCCTACTTAAAGAAGGTGATTGGAACTACGTGCCAAACTCAAACCAACCTTCCCGAGTTGGACGAAGAAGGCTCCATTTGGCTACAACCACAAGAATTTTTGGACCAGCATGAGCGTCGTCTGTGTTAGCGAACCATCAAGGAAGTGTTAGTCTAGTGGAAATATACAACTCCAGCAGATGCCACTTGGGAACCAACTACCATTCTGCAACAATTTCCACATCTCAAGCCTTGAGGACAAGGTTGTTTTTAAGGGGGAGGACATGTTAGGGACCTAACCCCTTACGTAGTTAGAATAATATATTCTGATGTAATAAAGGTCAATATTAATAAGACCTATCAATAAAGAAGAATGCGTTCAATGTAAGAAGACCTAATAGAAGCTTCCGCTTCTAGAAGGATCTTCCTCTAGATAGTTCTTTTGATAGACATATTTAGTATAAATAGGAGTTCAGGGTATGAGAACTTTATCTTGGATATTATTGTAATAGAGCTCTTGATCCAGATTTTATGAGCAGAACGAAATGAATATATATTATTAATAGGTGCTTAACACAAAATAACAGAGATACAGTAAAACTAGTTTTCTATTCAATAACGAAATAAGCTGAAACTGTAAAATGCAGCGGAAACAAGCTTGCTGGAATGGTGGCGGCTTATCTCTGAGAAGAGATGTGACGGCAGCGCACATTCGCAAGAAGATTATTACAATGAGGCTCTGAAGGCCTTTTTACAATAAATAGGAATGCCAAAAACCCTAGACATCCAAAAACCCAATCCTAGGATATGAAGCGCCAAAAGTCATGTCGGCCCCATTTGGGTAAGTTAGTACATCAACTTCCTGGGGTCGTAACTTTTGCATACGATCTCCGTTTTAGGCGTGTGATAGACCGTTGGAAAGGTATCACCGAGGAGATTCATTTAGGGGGATAAATTATTCATTCAACTATCAATGAGGAGCTCGATACCGAAAAACACACATTTAGGCCCTCAAAATGGTCCCGGAAGTAAAAACTACTAAAAATAGTAAATTGCCAAAAATGTCATAAAACTGTTTTGAGCTAGTTGGAAAAGGTGGGTGGCCACCAATATCCATCTAGATCATATCTACTCTGGTGGAGGTTGCCCCCTCGAAGAGGCAAGTGAACATTGCTCTCAGTAATCAAAGTGTTCTTTTTGGTGTTATTCTGGTATCATTTTGGTATTATTGTGGTGTTGTTCTGGTTATATTGTTGTTCATCTACCATTTCTAGCTATTTGTTTATGTTCTGCATACTTTTTTATATATGGAATATTACATTCTCTGGCCATCACCTTCTTCATCTTGTTGTTCTCTGCGCCTTCACTTTTTTTCTCTGCCTTGGCCATGCCTCGACTTCGTGGGAAGCTAAAGAGAGGCCTCGTATGTTACCAGAATAAAGCTAGTATGGCCATTCGGCCTCCGCCTGTCCCTTCTCCTTCACCCAGCTCCTCGCCTTCCTCCTCCACCTAGTCCTCATAGGGCTAGAGCGGCCTTCCACCACTTTCCTCTCCCTGGACTTGTCATGTGGAGTGGTTTGATCTCCATGGAAATTATTTGGGCTTTGCTCCTGGCCCAATCCAGGATTTGGTCTCTTCCTTGCAACCAACCCCTACTCACCCGTCGAACTCACCTGAGCACTCCGTCCCCTTGCCACCACCCTCAGGCCCCTCACCACCACCCTCTATCCTAGCTCCTCTGGAAGAAACCCTAGCCCACATGGAAGAGCCACCGAGCCAACAACATTAATGCTTATATTTTGCTTCATGTGCAAGAATTCGCGACTCAGTGGCAATATTTTATGATTTCGTGTTTGTTGTCCAAAAATATGTGGACGACCTGCGCTTCTAGCTGGAACTTAGGGACAAGCGAGGGGAGAAAATTGCATCTATGCTCTCCACTTTGCTCGGCACCCAACACTCTCTAGAATCGACCATCAGTACACCAGCAGCCCCAACGGTGTTCTTGGCTTCTGCTATCCAGGCGACAACAACATGTGACTTTGGAAAAAGCGACAGACCGATTGCATGAGCGTCGACATATGCACATGTGTCAGCTTGCATGGATTTTTTTGTCAATCTTTTACGTTTTAGAAGTGTCCTCTTGGGCAGTATGTGGTGTCTAGCACATTGTTTTCTTTTTGTATGTCAAAAGTCTTTTTTTTTTTTTTTTCTAGTAGACCAAACAGGTTTGGACGAATCGGTTTCTCCACGGGGCAATTCAATTCATGTTGTTTAAATTATGGTGCTTTCAGTTTTTAGAAACATAATGAATTGGTTTCCCTCCAGACCAATTCAGCATAAACAGTGCTTTAACATTCATGACGCTACTGTAAATTTTTATCTTAGAAAATAATATATAGACACTTAAAAAAAAATATTGAAACATATATATTTAATTTTACTTTTGATTAATTTATTCATTCAAATTTAATAATATGAATTAAAATCAACCTTTCCCATTTAACTTTTCTATTTTACCATATTAAAATGTCTAAAAAACAATCTAAACCCACAAATAAATATTGTTAATTAATAAATAAATATTATCATGTTAATACACAACACACAAATATTCCAAACATCATAATAATAAACATCTTATTTACAAATACTTTAACATACTAAGTTAACCATGAACAATGGTCAAAATTCAACCATTTAATCTTTGATAACGATTATGAAGTACAAAAAAAAATATCATTTCATTAAGCATTCATCCTCATCTTTAAGTCAAATCTTTTAAACCTGAAACTTCATTCCATTAAACATCCATCCTCATCCTCAAGTCAAACCGTTTTACCCTGAAAGTTCACCTAGTCAAGGGCACACCAACTCAACTCTTTGAAATGTTATCAAATATAATTTATAATGAGAATATTCATGAATTCCTTCGCCTCGAAAAAGGAATATATTCATGAGTAAATTTTCCTTTTCGTTATATATAATTTTGTTAAAAAGTAAAAGATCATTTCAATATATAAAAGAATAATAAATATATAAAAGAATAATAAATGAGATCTCACAATTATATGTATACTATTTTTTTCATTAACATTTTATTGTTTTAATGATCAATCAAATTTTTTAAGATGTTAATTTTTTTTAGAATATAAAATTTGAAGAAATATTTGGATTTAAAAGGATTTAATGTTTTCTATTATAACGAGAGTTAAGATGAATTTAAGATGATTCTTTATACATCTATAAAGTTGATATTTTTCACTAATATTTTTTTAAATAAGATGTGTTAACTCTATATCAAGCATTGAAGAATTGCACCCTAATATATAGAGAGAATGTTAAAATAGGTGGACATAGTGTAAGGTCTCTTCCAACAGAGCCTTATAAAACATAAATTTAGATAGAGAAATGTTATTCTAACTTGTTAACCATTCATTATTCAACATAATTAAAATTCATATTCAGCATCATAATAAACCATATATTCAACATGACAATATACCACTTAAAACAACATAATAATGAGAATACATACATCTAACTAATGCTACTGCAGTTCTCCAACTCTGCCTGATGCTCTGCCTAAAACTGTCTAACCTCCCAACCAGCTAGGAACAGAGTCTCTCCGGCTCCCTAGATCCAGGATTCCGTAAGGATTCCTAGCCCCCGAGCCCAAAACTCCCAGCAATAGGTGCCCCCTTGTAACAGTCCTACAACAAGCTTCTCCAGCCAAAACCAGTAATACAGTCTTCCAATCTCCCAAAAATGCTCCAATACAGTCTCCCAATATGAAAAATAATGCTCCTCCAAAAGTCCTCTTCTCCCGAGTGTTTTTCCCCTTCATATCCTCCTTTTCCCCCTATCTCATCCATCGCCTTCTCCTTTTATTAAATTTCACCCACCTTATCCTTCCATTCAATACCAACCACCTTATCCTCTTTCTCTTTAATGGTTCCCTCATTCGATACGTTAAGTTTCCATCTAACAAATTAAAATTTATTAAACTCAAATTATTAACCAAATATTTAATCATGAAATTAATTAATTAATTAATTAACTAATATACATTAAACAATTACTAAACCAGGACAATTAATTAATTAACTAATATACATTAAACAATTATTAAATCAAGACAATTAATTAATTACTTAGGGTTGTTACATACACCCACCCTTCAAGAAACTTCGTCCCGAAGTTAAAGTATTTTAAGATACAAGGGAAAAGACACAGGGTTCACACATTCATACCCAATAACCAACATTATCGGTAAGTAAGCCAAGAAAACTCATACATACTAGTGTACATGTGCAAGAAATGCATGTGTAGCTAGAACATACAAGTCTCGTGCATGTACTAATAACAATAACTATCACCTCTATAGTATTTTCTGTATGCATCCAATCCATTCAACAAGACTATTCATTTTATAAAAGATAATAACCCAATCAAATGTTTGCGAAATCCTTTAATTACAATTATCTTGCTCAACAATGTTATTTAGACAATTGTAGAATAGTTAAGTAATTATGAATATTCATATATACACATTTTCTTTTCAGAAGGAAAAACAATAAATTCCACCATAAGGCAAATCTCCATACACTCTCAACTATTTCTACTCATACTTCCTCCCTAACTTACTTCCATCTTTCATTCCTATCCTTCCTCTGCTAGACTATGTTGGAGCATCAACTATATTGACCTAACTCCAAATAGAACTCGTAAGCGGAAGTGTCACTATCTTGACCAAGCTTCCCCAGCAGGCAATTGACAGTCATCATCACACATCTAGGGGAGTGTGAGCCTAACACCTTCCTCCCATGACTCCAAGTTTTAGAGGATACACGGTGAGAAATGCCTCCACCCCTCATAACAGGACTAGGGTCCACACCCTACAATGGAATATACAATGGCACCGTGTTGCTGGGATTTTTGTCATCGTTTATTCGGTTTTGGGCAGTTTCACCTTCTGAAATCCTGCACTGGTCCACCTATCATAGAAATGTATCCAAACCAATATAATTTCACATACAAATATTCATACCATATTGTTTCTCGGCCAGTGGTCATGACATCCACTTTCATCATCATTATCCCTTGGCTATTTCATAGCCCAATAACCTGCAGATTAGTCTATAACACAAACTCATACATATCTATGCATTATCATCAGATAATTGCATACAACCATAATTTCAATTTGGTATCCACGTACCAACAACTTTAACATCAAAGTTTTCAAGTTAGAAATAGATCTCATAATATCCCCATAATTCAATTAACGTCATCCATTCATAGAATTATCATTTACATAATAGATTGCATCATATCCAACATCATTCAAATAGCATTTAAACCTTCATAAGATTCGCATTCACACAGTATATTGCATCATATCCTTCATCATCAATAACATTTAAACATTCATAGAATTTACATTCACATAGTAGATCACATCATATCCATCATCATCAATAACATTTAAACATTCATAAATTTACATTCTCACAATATATTGCATCATATCCATCATTATTCAAATACATTTAAACATTCATAAAGGTTCATACGTATTAAAAGTTCAAGTGTATCACTTAATAGTTTCACTGTGAATAGAAAATAAAGGTGTTTAGGCCTCAGGTAATCCTAGCTATCTAAGTCAAAAGGTGGCGTTACATACACCCAACCTTCGAGAAACATATTCTCGAGGTGGTCAGAAAAGTGAGGGATAATCCCATCGTAATGTCTCGGCATCCTCCCAAGTAGCAGATCCTGGACTATACTTGTCCCACTGGAACTTAACTTGGTCTACCAGACAGTTCCTGAGTTTTCAAACTCTACGGTCCATTATGGGTAACGGTTCTATTGTGAGGGTTCCCACGTCCGATACATGCAATTCCTTCTAGTTTAGTTTATGTGATTCATCAGCAACATAATGACGTAGAACAGATACATGAAAAAAATTATGAGTATTATGCAAGTAGGGTGGCAGTACGAGACGATAGGCAACGGGTCCAATTTTCTCTTGGATTTCGAACGGTCCTATAAATCGAGGTGACAACTTTGTCCCCTTCCTGAACCGTATGGTACTCTTATTAGGCCTGATACAAATGAAAACTTGATCTCCCACTTTATAACTTCGATCAGTCCTATGTGCATACGCATAAATGTTTTGTCTATCCTATGCTTCCTTTAGTCTCCGCCTAATTTGAATCACCTGTTCCTCCATCTCTTGAATCAATTCTAGCCCAACTGTTACTCGGTCTTCTAACCTCTCCCAACTCAACGACATTCTGCATGGCCTTCCATACAGAGCTTCGTAGGGTGGCATTCCGATGGAGCTATGAAAACTGTTATTGTAGGTGAAATCTACCAAAGGTAGGTACTTCTCCCAATGGGTTTGATTATCCATAACATACATCCTAAGAATGTCTTCCATAACCTGATTTACTCTCTCAGTTTTCCCATCTATTTCAGGATGATAAGTTGTGCTTAAGTTCAACTGAGTCCCCAACGCTGACTGCAAACTTGTCCAAAACATAGAAGTGAATCTGGAGTCCCTATCTAAAATGATCTTCGTAGGTATCCCATGCAAACGGATGACCTCACTTACAAACACGCGTGCCACATCAATGACATAATAAGTGTCTCTAATCGGAATAAAATGAGCACTCTTGGTTAACTTATCAACTATTACAAGAATGACATTGTGTCTATGAGATGTGAGCGGTAATCCCACAACAAAATCCATAGAAATGACTTCCCACTTGGTCATAGGAACATCATGTGGTTGCTTGAGACCTGTCAGGTGATGGTGGTTGACTTTCACTTGTTGACACTCTAAGAACTTGGCGACGAAATGGACTACATCGTGCTTCATGCCTACCCAGAAGAAGATCTTCCTCATATTTGCATACATTTTCTTCACACTTGGATGCGCACAATAAAGTTCTCTATGGGCTTCCTTCAGTATAATGCTTCGAATATCCCCACTTTCAAGTATGTACATCCTTCCTCGATATCTTAATAGTCTGTCTGCTTCCAAAATATATCATTCATACTTTGGATCTAATTTCCTCCCACTCTGGAGGTTTGAGGTAACCTTTAAATACCAACTGTCCCCAAGGATTTGTGTCAACACACGTTCCCTCAGATTGACTTTTAAGGGTACCAAGGAGAAGACACGTGGCCTCCTACTCAAGGCATCCATGACCACATTTTCTTTTCCTTTGATATATGAAATACCAAAATTGTACTCACTCATGAACTCACTCCATGTCCTTTGCCTGGCATTCAGATCCCTTTGAGTGAAGAGATGTTTTAAACTTTGATGGTCCATTTTGAGCTCAAATTTTCGCCCTACTAGATAGTGCCTCCAAAGTTTCAGAGCTAGCATTATAGCTGCCAACTCTAAATCATGAGTAGCATAAAGCTCCTCGTGTTTCTTCAACTTCCTTGACGCATAAGCTATCACTCCTCCATCCTGCATTAGCACGGCCCCCAACCCTTGCTTCGAGGCATCCGTGTAGACTGTGAAGTCCCTTTCCATATCCGGCACTCGTAGAATTGGCACACTAGTTAGTAACCTTTTAAGATCGATGAATGCACTATCACATTCTTCTGCCCATTCATACCTGACCCCCTTGTGCTGCAAAGTGGTGATGGGTTTCGCTATTTTAGAGAACCCTTCCACAAATCTCCGATAATAACCTGCTAGACCCATGAAGCTTCTTACCTCATGATAATTTTTCGGCACTGGCCACTCCATAATGGCATTTACCTTTTATGGGTCCACAAAGATTCCTTCACTGGAAATGAAATGACCTAAATAGTGAATTTCTTTTTGGAAGAAGGAGCACTTCGACAACTTCCCATATAATTTGTTCTCTCTAAGGCAAGACAACACCACTCGCAAGTGTTCCTCATGTTCTCTTTCGTTCTTGGAATAGATAAGGATGTCATCTAAAAATATTGTACAAAGTGGTCTAAGTACTTCTGGAATACACCATTCATGAGGCTCATGAATACTGTTGGCGCATTGGTCAATCCAAAAGGTACTACAACAAACTCGTAATTCCCAAACCGAGTTTGAAAGGCATTTTTAGGAATATTGCCTTCCTTAATCCTTAACTGGTGATACCCTGATCGCAAATCAATCTTTGAGAATATCGTTGCTCCTTTCATCTGATCGAAGAGATCATCTATTCGTGGTATTGGGTACCTATTTTTCACTGTAGCACGGTTCAAGTCCTTGTAATCTATGCACAGTCGTAAGGAACCATCCTTCTTCTTCACAAAAATTACTGGTGCACCCCAAGGTGAGACACTAGGCCTTATTAGCCCTAAGTCGAGTAGCTCTTTCAACTTAATCTACAACTCACAAAGTTCTGGCACTGTCATCCTATACAAAGTCTTTGAAATTGGTTCTGCACCAGGTTTTATCTCAATAGTAAAATCAAGCTCCCTCTCAGGAGGTAACCCTAGTAACTTGTTCAGAAAAACATCCTTAAACTCCGACAATACTGGGTACTAATCTAAGGAGGGTCCCTTCCTTTCATTCACTGCTTCCACAACATACATTCAACACCCTTGCCTCATGCACTGCTTAACCTTCATACCCATCTCCGTACACCATGGATCTCTACTGGCCTTCCTTCATCGTCAACACAAAGCACCCTCTTTGTGAAACAGTCTACCATAGCTCAATGTGCTTCTAACCAATCCATTCCAATTATTAGGTCATACGTCCCGAGGGCAGTGACGTATACCTTCAACCTAGTAGTACACACTCCCAGGTCTACTAGACAATTATCAATGCTAGGTCCTACCACTTGTTTTTCCCTCGAAGCCATCTTGACTTGTTTAAAGTCATCGTGCTCGTAGGCTTCCAACCCACTCCTTTCTAATGCAGATGATGAAATGAAACTATCTGTAGCACCAGAATCAAATAAAATTTTAACATGGATATGATTTAGCGTACTTGACAATTCCACCACCATGGATTGATGTTCTGCCTGGTGATTATTAACTGCTGCATAAATCTGGTGGCTACCACTTGTTCTTCCCATTGGGGCCTTTCCTTCTCTATGCACAAATCCTGATTGTAACTCTGGGTAGTCACGCTGGTAATGGGTCCCTCCAAACCCCCAACATGTAACACGATATGGAACCTGCGCACTGCTTTGTGACGGTCTCTGAAATGAGTTCCTTCCCCTGGAACCCCTGCCCCTACTAGTTTCTCCCTGAGATGGTCATGGACCTGCCTACGTTGTTGGTGATGAACGGAATTTTGCACTCGTTTCCATTGAAATACCTGTGGCGACTATCCTTGGTGTGACTCTATTACCATATGGAGGTAGCCTGGAGCTCCCTCCCCTAGAGAAGGTCCTAGGGGCCTTCCCCATGAATCCAAGACGATGTGGAAAGGTCAACCTCGTACCTCCATTTAGTTTTATGTGTTCCTCGACATAACGTGCATTTTCTACCGTTTCCGCTACCGAAGACGGTTTCCACATTCACACCATGGCCCTTATCTTATGGTTTAACCCATATATAAAGTGTTCTGCCTATCGTTGATCATTATCCATGTATGAAACATATTTGACCAATTCGATAAACCTAATCTCGTATTCTTCTACGGTCTTGTTTCTCTGTACTAGAGCATGAAATTCTCCCACCTGTTGTTCCTCATAGTAAGCTGGTAGATATTTCCTTTGAAACCTTTCCTAAAAAATTTCCCAAGAGACGGTGTCTGGGGTAAGGTGAAATTGCCTCTCCAGGTTGCCCCACCAGTTCAAGGCATTGTCTCTCAACTGAAAAATTGCTATCTTCTCGTTTGAAGTGGACGCATAGTCTCTTAAGGTGAAACACCTTGTCATGCCTTCCAACCATGCCTCTGTACGTTCACTGGCACGACCCCCAGAAAACTTTGGAAGTTTGATATTCTATAGTTCTCTAGTGATGTATTCAGGTGGAGGCCCTCCTCCTGAATCCCTCGATGCTTCAGGATTACCCATTCTAGATGGTGGGGGCTCCACTTCTATCCTTGCTGGATGACGCCCCTTTAAAGTCTCATTTATGGCCTCCAAAGAGCGCAAAATGAGGGAT
>JASDQU011246270.1:25860-42238 GCA_032191745.1 Picea mariana | reverse complement strand
TAAAAATACAGAGTGAAAGACTCGCTAGAATGGTGGCAGCTTATCTCTGAGAAGAGATGTGACGGCTACTCGCATTCACAAGAAGATGGTTACAATGAGGCTCTGGAGGCATTTCTACAATAATTGGGAATTCCAAAAGTCCTATACATCCAAAAACCTAACCCTAGGAGATGAAGCGCCAAAAGTTGTGTGGGCCCCGTTTGGGTAAGTTGGTGCATCAACTTCCCGGGGTCGTAACTTTTGCATACGATCTCCGTTTTAGGTGTGTGATAGCTTGTTGGAAAGGTATCGTCGAGGAGATTCATTTTGGGGGCTCAATTATGCCTTTGGATGTCATTGAGAACCTAGATCTCGAAAAAACTTCATTTAGGCCCTCAAAATGGCCCCGGAAGTTAAAACCTGCTAAAAATAGTAAATTGCCAAAATGGCTAGAAAATTGTTTTGATCCATTTGGAAAAGGTAGGTGGCCCCCGATATCCACCTGGATCAACATAGTTCACCACTCATATGATGATATAATAGTACCCTTCTTTCTTTATTGAATACAGGGAATTATTTCATTGTAAAGAAGAGTCTTTTTATTTCTCTGCTTATGTGGAATCATAAAAAAAAATACCTTTCTTTCCATGCGTTGAATACTTCTCTCGGGATTTTGTATTTAAAGCATTGAATAATTCACATGAGATGGGCACATGGGCTTCCAAATCAATCGCACTATATTTTACCTAATGGCACATTAGACCAAGTAGTTCTTAACTAACTCCTAAGTGTCTAAATATCCTAACAACATTTGCATGCAGAGGACTTCGTAAGCATCATCCATTCTATTGAGGTATTTGGATTTTTCAATGGCCAATGCAGGTTCTATTTCTGTATCCATGGTCAACCTGTAGAATCCTCCACCTATGAGAAAAATATCTATCCTTTTCTTCCATTCAAAGTAATTGTATGGTGTTAGAATAATAGAGGGTGGAAATTCCATTTCTCTTGTGTTCTTCAATATTCAGTACCTGCAAATAAAGTGTTGGTGCTCCTTGTTTCTAGCAACATGTGGGCTCTGATACCATGTAATATGTGGTGAATACCTACATAGAATATCTAGTTAGAAAAATAACATACACAACTTGTAAAGGTGAGAAGAAGAGAGAAAAATTGGAGTGAAAGAATAAGAAATTGTATTAACCAAATGAAACAATGATAAAATACACATGATATACTCTGTAAGGCTCAACTAATTCATAATAGAGGAGAATATAATGCACCATAGTGGAATTCTTGATATATCTAGACACACACAGGAAGTTACTAGAGTTAACTACCACGTAGTCTTAGTCAACTAGTCATGCATTCCTCAATTAACTGGACAGACCAGAGTGAAATGAGAAGGAGATCAAGCATGCACAAGGAATGTGTCTTCATGGTTATTATCCCAAGATAATTTCACATTCATGGTGATGATATCAAGGTTATGTGGTGATAAAACCAAAGTTACCTTGAATGACTCTACTCTGTTATTCAACTGAAGAGAATATTCTCCTAGAATGTAGGAGAGGTTCCTAAAAACTAAGAGACCCTCAATAATGAATAATAAACATAGGAAAATATGGAAAAATATCCTAGGTGTGTGTAATATCTCTAACACTCAAGAGGAAAATGGTCAAATGGACCCATATGATCTCCCATTTTTTCTTGAGATTCAACTTCATGACACAAGATCCAATTCAAAAAGAGGCTCTCGTGCGAACTAAATATTTTAACTTTCATCGACAGCTAAAGGAAGTCACACCCAAAGTGGTTTTCTCATATCACTAGCGAGTTGAAAAACTGAAAGAGATCATCCATTTTTGGAAGATTGATGTTGATAATATTTATAATGAGGATCCCTAAGAAATACACATCAAAGAATCTGAACATGACCATGCATTAAAGGGAAAGGTGGTAGATATGGAGACACCAGACTATAATGGCCCAATCAAAACCAAGAAACATAATATTTTTATTGAAGAAGAACCCAACATGGCCATCATTGGAGATTATTGGGATAACGAGACAATCATTGAGTTTGTTGATCTCCTAAAGGAATATGAGGACTTGTTTCCTTGAAGATTTTATGAAATGAAAGGCATTGCAAGATCATTGGGGGACATGAATATTCAAATCAAGTCAGATGCCAAACTGGTCAAGAGAAGGATTTATCAATTAAATCCCAAATATGAGGAAAAGGTTCACAAAGAATTGGATCGAATGTTGGATGATGGGATCATTGTCCCTGTAGAGGAGTTTGATTGGATTATCCATATGCTGGTGCAGCCCAACAAGAATAGTGATATCTAAATCTATGTAGATATGAAGAGTCTCAATGCATCTTGCATCCACAGCCCTTTAGCGACAACCTTCACAAATGAGGTTCTCAAAAATGTTGGTGTTCAAGAAGCCTACTCTTTCAGAGATCTCTTCTCAAGATATCATCAATTTCATATCACAAAGGAGGATCAGAATAAAACCACCTTTGCAAAAGAATGGGGGTCCTTTGCAAACATGGTAATGCCCTTTCGATTGAAGAATTCCCCTGAAGTGTTTTCCCAGATAGTGGTGGAAACCTTCAAGGAATTCATCTACAAGTTCCTCAAAGTTTAATTAGATGATTGGACTGTGTTCAATTTGTTGAAAGAACACATGCAAGTCCTTTGGTTGAAGCTGGATCACTGCTACCAACTACAGATTTCATTTAATTTGAAGAAATGTATCTTTTGTACACCCTTCGACATATTGTCGAGCCATGTCATTTACAAGGATGGATTTCTAGTGGACCCGACCAATATTTCCTCCATCCTAGATATGGTGGCCCCAACCATAGTTCGGGAGATGTGTGCCACATTGAGATATAAAGGATACTACCGATGGTTCATTCATAATTATTCCCATATTGTTTCACCATTAGAAAAGTTGTTGTGAAAAAATACTAAGTATGAGTGGACACCAAACTACCACCAAGCCTTGGATAAACTCAAAGAAAAACTGGTTACTTAACTCATTCCTTGAATATTGTAAGGATGTGAAAGATTGGGGATCTGAGTTCCACTACTCATGGTTACTCATCCTCATTACACTTATGGGGTGGAATGAACCTACATACACGATGTTCCTGCCAAGGACAAGAAAATGTGGTGCAACGCGCTACACGTCATTGTGAAGCACAACAGATCCCAAGTTAAATAAATTCAACAATGACATGTTTTCTTAGTACTTAACAGAGGTCCAGAACAACTTGGTGGATACATGGAGGATCTCACCAAAAACTATCCAGGAGTATGGACAAATAACAAATTTCCAGGTGTTGCATCACAGCATGTGGCTATAGGAAAAGAAGGACCCAACCAAGGAATGGTTGCAGATGAAGTATTGGGTGACGATGCAGGACATCCACATGGAGGTACAAGAGTGGCCTAAGGAGTGGAAAGTTCCATAGATTCCAAGAGAAACGCCAACATTACAAGTCTAGACGCAAGGTAGCATAGTCCCCGCACAACAGATAGCTAGGAATGGCGCTAGCTAGCAAAAGAAAACAACAATAGGCATATTGGGGCAAGCAGCTCAATTCGAAAGAAAACTCAAACACAAAATAAGTCACAGAGTGGTCCTACATAGGATCCATAGAATACAGAGAAGGCACTGGGAGGACCGATAGGACAAGTGAGTGCATAGGAAGGCAAGACGGAGGCACAAGATGTAACCATGGATGAGGAAGTTGAGAAATATATTGACATGGATACACAGATGCATCTGAACATATAGAGGCCCAAAGGAAGAGAACAAAAGAGCAAGAAAGTGGCATCGGGAAGAAAGAAAAGGCCCACGGGAAACAAATAGAAACATCACTGACAACAGATGATGTAGAGATGATAGCCACGACAATAGAAGATTGACTATCAGAAGTATGGGAAAAAGAAGAAAACCATCGAGATTCAGTTTTGGAACAGGTATAGGATGTAAAAGATGTGCTAGAAAAGTTGAGGATCAAGGAGAAACAACGCCACTAAGAGAAATCAACGCCACTAAGAGAAGGAGCACCTATCGGAGAGACTATACAAATCACAATGCAGGGAAGTGATAAATTTTTCATAACACCAAATATGATGTTCATCAATGAGGAAACATCACAGAAGCCCGTGAATGATATCAAAAGGTTAGACTTGGTGTTTCCCAGGATACCAACAAAGGCATTGTATAAGTTATAGGTTAGCGTCACACAGGAGATTCAGTCTAGATCTAGGTCTGATGCGACGAATATACAAATAGTGCAGGAAGAAAATATGGTAATGAAGGAAGCCATCATCCAGGAAGGGAAGAAGAGAGAGACAAAGAACAAAAAGTGGACGAGATGGACACCCAAATAAATGCATTCTTTCAATCCATCTCAGAGGAAACAACATTAGAGGATGCATATTTAGAGGATAAGATAACAAATATAACACAGAATCTACACCAATATAAAGAGAATATAAAGGAATCAAAGGAGCACAAAGTAGTTATGACTCCCCCAGCATTCCAAGCGCAAAGAGAGAAAGACCTGACAACAACTGCATAAAAAATTGCACAAAACATACATAGAGTGGTAGAACTGCTAGAAACGAGTGGCCAGCTATGGACCCAACTACTAGAGGATGGGAGCCTACAAGAGATACAAGGAAAGGAACATAAATTTCACGCAGCAATGGCAGATGTTAAGCAGTGATAGAGGACAATGTCACTGCTAGAGAAGATCAACACAACTGCTGAAATGAAGAACCTTTAGGAAGAAGAAAAAGTGGTTCAGGAACAGAAGATCACATGGTAGGCTCATTTGGAGCCCCTACATGAAAAGGCAAAACAGTTGGTCATCAGAATCGACATAGCAGAAGCATGCCTCAAACTTATAGGATTGGAGAGGGGAGAGATCTTACGACCACCAGTCACTGTGTAGGAGGTCAAATCCATGTCAGCAAAGAGAGCTGGGCTCAGGAGAAGTGCCAATGGATAGTTGATGTGTACGAAGTGTTGGAACAAGCAATGGCAGGCACTGGAGTTAGGTAGTGACTTGGGACGAGGCATGATGTCAGTGTTGGGGTTCTGTTGGGTGCATGCTAGTTTTGAGGGAAAAGTGCAACATGGGAGGTGGATGTGCATGCAGATGAAGAAACACGTGTAAGGCATATAAACATGTAGGAAAAGAAGCATGTGAAAAATAGACGTGCATGAAGAACAAGAAGGCTTGCGAGGCACGCATGCAAGAAGACCTAGCCAAGATAGGTTTAGGTTTCTGGTAAGAAAATTTAATGGTTGGTAAGCCGAAAATTTGTATAAGTAGGTACCTAGTAGGTCTAGGTTGGGGGGTATATGTCTTTGGGGGTGGGGTTTTTGGAGGTTCATTGTTGTTCTTTTTGGGTTGGTCAGTGTTACTATGATGTAAAAAGATAGAATGACTGTAAATATGATATATCTTATAATTTGCTGAGATAAGGAGAGGGAATAAGGGAGATATTGAGGGTTAGATCACAAGCTGAGGATCTTGGTGTTATCTAGTCTGCCTCATTGTAGATCTTGACAGGTATGGATGGAGCATTATAATGCGTGAGGCGAGGTATTTTTGGAACCATAATAATAAAAGAGAAGAGCAGCCAAATCTTTTTGGATGTAGCGCAAGAGGGGTGAACCATAGTAGACCATGTGTTATGTGATTGAATGTTATGTATCTATTTTGTTGTTGATGATTATATGTTAAAAAAATGTGTGAATGACTAGATAGATCTGCTACTTTACATGCATGAAAAATAATGATAGGGTATTCCATATAAGTTGAATGTTAAAGTAATGAACAAAGACTAAATATTTTAATTGCAGATCCCCACTCATTTCCCAGGCTGCAAGCACCAGAGCATTGTAACCACCTATAAGAACTATCTTGGGTGAGACTGTGGAGTGCATCCTGTGTGTTGTGTTGCCTTCTAGTTTACTAGGAGGGATGATAGTTTTAGGGGGGTGTTGTTGGAAACCAAGTGGACCTGAACCTGGGTCAGCCCAAGAATGGGAGAAAGAGTTAAGTCTAACCAACAACACTTTTTGAACAATTATAGATTCATTAACTTCTTCTCCCAATCCTCTGATTCCATACAATATTTTCATCTTCTTTCATCTTCAACTATTCAAATTGACCTCTGTAAGTTTGAATCTTTGTTTCCTTGAATTTTGTGTCTCCTTCATAGACATTATAAAGTTTTTCCCAAATCTGGTGCTTAACAAAGCCAATGGATCGCTGATTTAAAAGGAGTCAATAGACCCCGATTGAAGACTATTCAATGGCATGATCTTTAGATATGAACTATGTATGTTTCAGCTGCACATGGGGCATCTTTAGCTGAGTGTGGGCACCTAAAAAATGAGTTGTTGGGTTGGGTTGTCTTCTCTCACATCCAATGAAATATCAAATGCCTGTATCGCACTAGATATTCTTTGACATGGTAAGAGTAGCCATCTTCCATCAATTTAGATTGAAAAATCTCTATGGAAAACTAGGCCCGTAAGACCAAAGGAGCTCTGATACCTATTGAAGAAATTGAACATAAAATATAAGGCAAGAACTTTGGCCAAAAATGCCTCAAACCATAATTCAACATTATATTCATTGTAATGATACAATATATAATACAATAATGAAACCACCTCAATTGTTCTCACCTCATTAGAAGATAAGGTAGGAGGAGGCAAAGTAGGAATCTAGAAACACATGTAGGATAAAAACTATATCCTTAAATATAAAATACATTAGGTGGTTCTAGGACTTAATGATTGTATATGAGTAAGAGGATAACACCCCCATTGCACATTTTTAATCATGAAGAAAGAACAACAGATAGTGAACCGATTGGAGTAGGAGAGAGCAGAAGATAGAAGAGAAGAGAATAGTGAAGAAGAAGGCAAAGTAAGTGCACCTTCACTGAGAGAAGTGTTTATGTTGAGAAATAAAACCCCTAGTAGTCAAATAAGAGGAATTAGTTCACGCTCAAATATGGAGAATCAAGATAGTACGTTGAGTTTATATTGTTTCATGGAATGAATAGAGATGATGTAGAACAACATTGGCTCACATGCAAGGCAATTTTGTCTTTGAAGAGGATCACAAACGAAGCAACAAAGATCGCATAATTGGAAACCATGTTTAGGGACAAAGCCTTGACATCATACATCAAATACAAGGCCATTGCACCAATGGGACAAGAAAGGTGCCTGACAGAGATTAAGTAAGATCTGTTTAGGGAATTTTAGAAGCCTAAGTCAAAATCTCAATCTATCAGTGAGATAAAGGAGATTAAGCATAAGGAAGGAGAAATCGTGTGGGGTTATGACCAATAGTTCAAGATTTTATTGGATAGGCTAACATTCCAAATTCAAGAGGTACAACATAGAGAATGGCTTATTGCGGGGTTTCTCCCACACATTTGAGTCTTGCTCACCCAACAGAAGGTGACGACATAGGTAGAGGAAGTCAAAATTGAAATGCATCTGGAAGCTACACTAAGAGGCATAGAGACATTGATCAATTTGGTGCAGGTGCATTCACAACTGGCCAATCTAACGATGTGACTGCAAGATATGGTGAAGACTAAATTCATGTGTGAGCATGTATAATGTACCACATGTCGCTCTAAGGGGCATCGTAGGGACAAGTGCCCTTTCCTTCCAAATTATCATGTGGTGACAAGCATGCCAAGTGAATTTCCATCTAGAAAGAAAACATGGTGCGAGTTATGTAGACTGTGGGACCATGTGCCACCCCACTACCCAACTTTGCATAAGTATCAAAAAACAAACCACATTTTGTTCTATGAATTCTGTAAATCCATTGGGCATGATGTCAATAGTTTTCACTCACTCTAGTTGATGTAAGACAATACCCATGATGCATTCTAGGTACAAGAAGAGTAGAAGGGTGGTGATCGTGGTGGTGCTGAAAGAGAGATATACCAAAGAGGTCCCATAGGTGGATATGGGCACAGTCATGGATGCAAATATGAAGGAGGAAGAGGCAGGCCCCTCACATGTTTTAATTGTGGATAAATTGGTCATGTATCAAAGTTTTGTACTAAACCGCGTGCTCTTTGTGCATATTTCTAAATTCTTGAGAATGTCATTGAATATTGTCCCAACTTGCTGAAAAAATGGGAGGACAAGAAAGCCAATTGCAACATGATGCATGTAGATCTGCACAAGAATAAGAAGAATAATAAGGAAGTGGATGTCTGGGTAGTAACTCGAAGAGGAGAAAATACAAGAGCATTCTTTGAGCATGGTGAGGGCTTAGGTTAGAAGCAGGAGGGGAAGATAAGGAAGGCATCCCAACCCCTCCAAAGTTTAATGCTTCCTAGAAAAATTAGTTTATGTGTGATGTGGAGAGAGCCATGGAGGAATGAAGAGCACACAATGATTTGCAGTGTGTGACTCAGAGGTCACTTGAGGAGGCTCAAATCCTAGAATAACTACAGAAGGTGAAACAAAGGTCGTTGGAAGAAGCTTGGTGTTGAAATTTAACAAGGGATGTCCTCATTCATGTTTTTTTGTTTTGTCATGGGGGGGGGACATAAAGTCAAGTTTACTAGACATGGTTTAATTATAAAGTGACTAATGTGCATTTATTACTTACTTTGTAATTAATGAGGAGCATTAAATGTGATCCCTTAGATTAGAATTATGATATTCATTAGATTGAGTTGGTTATGTAAGTTAGGGTTTCTTGGGAAAAGAGAGAGTACACATACATGTTTGGCAACTAAGAAAATACACAGAGAAAACACAAGAGAAATGGAAGAGAGAGAGATCATATTTGTAGAGAGTTTAGAGAAAAGTTTCCAAAGTAAATTAGAGTGCATGATTCCCAAGACAGTGACATCATAAAAGTCTATACATAAGAAGAAAAAAAAATATGTATAGAGAAAGGATAGTCTGTACAAAAAGAGGGAGGCACAGTTTTCAAGGAAGAAAACTATTGATCCAAAAATATCTTTTAATGACTATGGTTGAGTTTTTAATTGCATGTGATTATTAACTGTTCAGTAAACCTAATGAAAGAGGATAGATATGAGATAATATATCATAGCCATAATACAAAATATAGATCTGAACTGAAGCAATAATAACAACAAACCATAACAAGAGAAGTGATAACGTAGTTCGACACAAAATTGCCTACGTCTCCAGGCCTTTGTCTCAGTGGGGGAGGCTTCTTTATTAATTCTTAAATGATTTCAAAGTACATAAAATGGAATCCATTCTGATCTCATTGTGTTCTTCTCAACCTCAGAAATCCAACACAACTGATGACACTGAAAAAGACTGAGTGTAGCTCCCAGAAATGGCCCGCAAGCGTCTTCTCCTCAACAACTTCCTTGCATAAAAATGGCTTTGGCTTGGATTTGCTTCAGCATACCTCTGGTCTGACTATCCCTCATTGCCTCAAATAGGCCTGGATTTTATAGATCTGAAGTTGGTTATCCTTCCCCAACTTCCTCCCAAAATCTGTGCTCAAAAAGAGCCTGATATCTACCAATAGTGGCCAAAATCCACTATTAACATGCCAAAATCAATTAAAAATCCAAAAACCATATAATAAAACCCACTTTAGCCAAATATATGGGCTAAGCCCCCAAAAGGTGGTGTGTGCCCCCCTCTAAACTGGTCACATGCACCTTAATTTGGCCAAGCGCTAGCTCAAAGGGCTAAGCGTTGGCCCTTAATTCACGCTAGCTCCTCCATTTATGGGCATATAGTGTAATACAATGGGACTGTGCCCCTTAAAATGTGCCCATTCTACATTTATCCCCCCGAAAGTGCACTAGCTCCCAGATTTATGGGAACTCCCCTGAACCGAAGGCTATATGGTGGATGGGCGGCTATGTTACATCACCACGCCCCTGGTTGTATGTGTTTTGAAGAGTCCATCCACACTTTAATACATTTCAATCTAAAACATTTTCACAAGGCTTGTATAAACAAGGAATATGTGGGGCATGTTCGTGTTGGACCATTCCCAAGGCACTTGCCTCCTACAATAGGTCACGAGTTCAAAACTCGTGAGCTCCAAAATACTTTTGATCAACCACCAAATGATGGGGTGCCACGTGGCACCAAACAACTTTTCGATAACATGCCACTTGTCCACATCTGATTGGATCTGTCATATGCCCATTCAACCTTCTGTTCTGCTGCCATGTGTCTCTGTGCTGCATCAGCATGCTGACATCATGCTGATGTCAGCATTGACTTTTTTTGCCAATTTGACTATTGACTTTTTAGTTGTTTGGGAAAATGGTCAGAGTGTGATAAATCTTGCATACAATGTCCATTTGAGAAAGTAAATATATGGCCAAAATTAGCGTGATAATCCGGTCGCAATGGAATTGGTTTCATCTGATTCCGAGAACTTTCATTTTTTAGCCTTTACTGGACTTGGAAGCCTCTTGGATCTGATTCTGGATCTACTATATAGGCCGTATTGTACCTACTGGCATGATTCTTGAGGTAGATTACTGTGTATTTATTGTTGTTGTTTGAAATATGAACAATGACACAATTTCCCAGGAACAAATCGATCTATAGATTTTGGCACGTGTGGGAAGTTTAGAATCTTGTTTCATGGCTGAGATAAGTGATTTTCATTTCTGATTTTTTTGATTTGGAATCATTAAATTTCTGGGCTGTAAAGAAATTTCATATTTTCTCTTGAATAATAGAAATCATCTCTCTAGGGTTTTCCCCACAGTGGGGTTTTTGTCTTGGTTATTGGACCAAAATCACTTATCTACTTGATGCATTATGAGAGTACGGATCAATAATTTGCTTGACTTAAGAATTTTGGCTTTCAGTTGCTTTTTTTTTAAGGCATTTATTAAAGACTAAAATATGAAGTTAGTCAAGTGTTTGAAAAAATGTCTGAATGAGATATTTCTGATTTTGTCATTAAAAATATTCATGGTATCATAACTACGACTATGTAAGAAGTGCATTGTGTAGAATTTGATTTCAGAGTTGGGAAAAGAAGAGGAATATTTTTTTGAATATGGTTGCTTCCATCAGACTTGAGGACCGGTTAGATGGAATTTCTAACTATTTGCAATGGAAGGTTAGAAAGACAACTATTTTTAAAGAAAATAAATTGTGGGCCCTTGTCACTACTGTGGCAGTTCCTCCCTCCAACGATCCTATTTCCTTGGATATACATGAAGTCAAAGAAGTCCAAGCCCAAAGACTCATTTTGGATGGAGTAAAGGATTCACTCATCCCACACTTGGTTGAAAAGAAGACAACCAAAGAAATGTGGGAGGCACTGAAAAATCTATACAAGGCTAAGAATGAAAATCGTAATATGGCTCTCAAAGATAAATTGCATTGAATCAATATGACTAAGGGTGAGAGTTTGGTTTCATATCTTACCCAGTTGGCTCAAGCTAAGGATGAACTGGAAACTGTGGGGGAAGTCATCTTAGATTTAGATCTTGTGAGGATAGCCTTGAAAGGTTTTATAAAGGATTGGGAAGTCTTTGTGAAATGCATTGTCGGACGTGAAAAACTTCCAGATTGGAGCATACTTTCGGATGATTTCACTCAAGAGGATATATGAATGAATGGAGAGAAGGGAGGAGAGGGATTTGTTGAGGAGAAGGTTTCTCTTATGTTAAAGGGAAAGGGAAAAAGTAAGAAGGGTTACAAGATTGACATCAACAAAGTTCATTTCTTTTCATGCAATGAATATGGCCATTATGCAACACAAAGTCCCAACAGGATGGGGACAAAGGATAAGGAGAAAGAGAAATAGGTAGAAACCTCTGCAGAGGTAAATGACTTTAGTGAGAACTTTAAGAAAGATTTTTCTCTTGTCTACATTGTTTCTAGTGGTAACAACAACAACTTTGAGTTTGACAGGACTTGGATGGTGGATAGTGGGGCCACCAGTCATATGACAGGAATGATGGACTCATTTATGTTCATATCTGAGATTTGTCCTGATTATGTCATGAATGGGACTCACTAGATCAAAGGAGTCAGAAGTGTCAGGTTTATGTTGGACTTCATAGAGACCATGGAAGAAGAAGGGGTATTGTTTGTACCAGTGCTGAGAGTTAATCTCCTCTTACTATCAACTCTATAGGATGTTGGATATGTAATCACTTTCAAATGTGGTTATGTTCATAGTCATGCAGTAGATGAGGTTCCCATCAGGACAATTCTGATTAGAGAATGGAGAGGCAGAGTATACACAGTGCTTGGCCAGCCTGTGGGATGTCAGTCAAGTTGGATATTTGACTCAGAGGGGGAGTCTTGTAGGAAAATTTCCCTGTGGACAGGTGAATTTCCTCTTGGATCTTAGACCCCTATGACCAAGATAGAAGAATGCTAACTTTGAACACTGACATTCCTTTAAATGTAGCTAAAATAGTCAAGGGAAAAGAGGAAGAAAATATGAATACCTTTTTCTTAATTTTTTCCTTTCTTGGTCCGGGTTGAACTTGACCTTCAAGTCCTTCAATGAATTCTGCAATCCAATAGAAAATGAAGACAAAACATACTTCCTATTCTACCAAGATTAGTTTAAAACTAGATTCATCAGAAGAGACAAGCCCATTCAAATGTACACAAACTTGAAGGAAACATTCCAAGCATATGCATTAATGATAATTAAAAAGAGATACTTACAAACCGTAGATGAAGTCACAACAGCTTCTCCAAGGAGTCCTCATACATCCCTTGCACAAAGCTTCCAAAATCATAGGTTTGATATCCTGAATATTTCTCCCAAGACCTTAAGTTTGATACCTCCAATATGCCTCCTCCATATCCATGGAAATCCCTCATTATATAGGATTTGGAGGATGAACCAACATAGAGAGGATCACTCATCAGATACACTAAAAAGAGATCTAAAAGATATTTAGAGAGCAAATATTTTTTAAGGATTTTATGGAGGAAATATCTCTCAAAGATTTTAAGGAGGAAATATGTCAACCATCCATGAGATCCTCCACCTTCCATAAAAAATAGGAAACCAAATGTGAGGTGGATTATCACACTTAATTAATTTATTTTTCATGAATATTAATAATAATTCATGCGCACTTGGTATTTCTTCCTTCATGTTATCCCTTCTCCACATTGACTAGGGATTGTGACATAGGTTATTCCATGGTGTCAAGGTGTATGAGATACTTATATCACACTTAAGACACTTAGGGAGAGGTACCTAGGTGTGAAAATTTCATGTGTAATAGAATTTCCCCTAAAGTGTGAGGTCATAAGAGAGAATGATGGCCGAAACACTTTACAAATATTTAATGCAAGGATGTGGAGTTGGAGAACCTGGAAGAAGATGCAAACAACCATTAAACAGTATTAAAAAATATTCCATTTTCGAGGCAGGCATACCTATGCTTGGAATACGAGATGACTCAAAAAATGATCGCTGACCAATACACTACAGATCCATGAGAAATATTGACTAAGGATATGGCCAACAAAGATACATTGGGGTTCCATACCTCCATGACATGAACTGCTTGTAGCCATGAGAAATAAACAATGGAGCTACGAGATGATAAAACATAGCCACATACCAATACAATGTGGATCTATGTAATAGTATATATATCAACATGCTCAAATGATCTCCCTCACAACCTGGGAAAAGTAGTTAAATAGAGTGAATTCTCAACCCAGAGTCTTCGTCCCAATATCGATGTGGTACAAATATAGCCATGTGAATAGATTTTTTGATGTCGATCATGGTAGAAACCACGTGATTACCGGTTAATGAGGTAAACCATTAAAAAGTGCAAGGGAAATCACCAATAATGTCAATGAATCCCAAGGTACCCTAGTACAATCCAACGAATGTGAATAAATGAGATGAGGTCGAACATTCATGGAATCATCCGATTAGATTTCAATGATGTAAACCTATTGTCAGAAGCAAGGAGGCCTACCATTGAGGCATGTAGGTCCCAAGGTACTAACTGGTTTCTAATTCTAATTCCTGGATGATGTGTTGAAGTCAACAGGAAAAGACTCATCGAAGAAGGGCCTTGATGTATCCCCCATCATTGACATGAAATTGACATAGGAAAGTGATGTAATATGGTGAATCAAATGAGTGTGGGCTGACATAGGAAATGGAAATTGGAAATACTGCAGATGGATGGTTTGAATTGAAACTTCCCTTAAACATGATGAGGCACGGCGAGTGACTTAGTAGCACTGACTCGATGAGTACCAAAAATGTAATGTGACGAGAATAAGAGAACTCTTCGACTAGACGAAAAAGTATGGTGGCACATGGAATTCGTATGACTTAGAGACAAGTGGATTACCCAAATATAAGACGAGATGCAAACAGGTGCCATGTTCAAGGGTGAAAAAATCTTCCATAAAGGAATCTCAAAAACTTGACCCACTTCCTTCATTTTTCCAACACCTAGATAGATGAGTACCCAATTTTAATTTAACGAGCTGGAGGAGGGTAACACATGCTCGATATAACTCACCTTCGGTAACTCCCTCTTACTTTATTTAATAAACATGAATAAGTAAGGGTTCGTTCCCATATGGGCCCTTCAATGTATGATTTTAGTGAGTCCAGAGAAGGAAAACTTGATGGTTTTTCATGTTTAGAGAGTCTGAAAAGAACTTAAAGGAAACTCCAGGGTTTTCCTTTTTCATAATTTTAGTCTTGTGAGGCCTAAAAAGAGATAAGATACCACTCAAAAGATGCCCTTTCAAACCTTTTAATGAGTGTGAAAGGAAGAAATATCACTCGACAATCTTTTCATGTTTAGAGAGTCTGAAAAGAGATTAAAGGATACTCCAGGGGGTTCCTTTTTCATATAACCTTTACGAGTCCAAAAAAGTGATAAAATTATACTCGGTTACATTCTCATGTATTTATGAGCACGAGAAAGAACAAAGACTAAGCTCACTATTGGTTTCATTTTTATACAAGCTTGAATCAAAATTTAACTTATGTTTGTAAATTCCCAACGTAATTTCCAAAGGTTGGGATACCCATGGATGGTTGGTACTATACCCCCGGCTTGAAAATCTAGTAGCTTAACTCCAAAATAAAAGGATGGAGACATGCCCCCCAAAGCTTCAATTCATTCACTGACTTTGAGGTTGTCACCAATTTCTATACTAGATGGAGAAAAAGGATAAGGGTGGATGAAATGAAGGTTCAAATATGAGACCTAACGAAAGACTCAACTCGAAATCTATGATATCTAGCTAAAGACTCGACTCAATATCTACGATATCCAGTGAAAAGACTCGACTCAATGGGAGAGGTGAATTTTTCATTTTTTAACGAGCTTAACATGGGAAAAGAACTATGCTCAAGGCTTTGGGTTCAATCCCCATATTTATGTTTCATTTTTTAATGACCTTTCTACAGAGAGGAAAACTATACTCAAGATCATTGTTTCATTTTTTAAAGAGCCTGCCACAGAGAAACAAAACTATGATCGTAGCTTCTGTTTCATTTTTTAACGAGCTTGACAAAGACAATGAACTATGCTCGTCAAGACCAGGTACTATCAATGGAAGAGAGGAATTGCCCTTCGAAGAAACGAATTGACCACTCCACCTGTGATGTATTGTTTGGAAAATGAGGTTGCTTCATAAAATGTATTTCCATTCTTGAAATGGGTGAGGTTTTGGGTTTAGTTCTGCAAAACAATCATTGAATTAATATCCCTTAAAGAAAAATAACAGCTTCATGCACTACATAGTTCACCACTCATGCGATGATATAATAGTACCCTTCTTTCTTTGTTGAATACATGGAATTATTTCATTGTAAAGAAGAGATTTGTTATTTCTCTGCTCATGTGGAATCATAAAAAAAAAACGTTTATTTCCATGCATTGAATACTTCTCTTGGGATTTTGCATTTCAAGAATTGAATCATTGACATGATATGGGCGCACGGGCTTCCAAATAAATCACCCTGAGATCTGAACTGTGTCTATTTCAGCTGTGTGTGGGGCATATTTAGCTGAGTGTGGGCACGTAAAAAAGAACTATTGGGTTTTCTTCTCTCACATCCAATCATATATCAAATGTCTATATCGCACTAGATATGCTTTGACATGGTGAGAGTAGCCATCATCCATAAATATAAATCCATCAATTTAGATTAAAAGAGATCTATGTAAAACTACCATGGTGCTACCTAGCCTTAACACCAAAGGAGATCTGATACTAATTGAAGAAATTAAATGTACAATATAATGACAAGAACTTTGGAAGAAAATGACTCAAACCATAATTCAACATTATATTCATTGTAATGATACAATATATA
>JASDQU011246270.1:6902-17349 GCA_032191745.1 Picea mariana | reverse complement strand
TATGACCACAGACCATGACCCTACTTTTATTTCCATAGGGGCTTTCAGCGTTCACGAATAGGAAGGAGTTGATCCTTTCTTATCATAGTTACGATGGGCGAAACGTCGAGACGGCTCAATTGGGTGCCACGCGTCCTCCAAATCTGATGGTCCTAAACTCTCCCGACATTGTTGTGGACCCCAGGTCCTGGATTCTCTCGTTACTTCGCGCATCGGGGATATGAGGGAGCTGCTACTTGCGCTTCGAAGCCATGATGGGAGAAAAGGCGGGGAGCCTAATCGCGTGCCAGGTGTCTACTTCAGATGGATGGCTGAGACTGCCCCTTGATACTGCGGGCCCGACTTTGGGTGCCATCGGCGCTTCGGGGTTCGGGGTTTCAAAATATACAATGACATAAAACCTTCACCCCTTGAACTCGTGACCGTCGAAAATATGACGCAATTGGATCTCGTGCCACGCGTCCCTAGGATGGACGACTGTTATTCTTCCCTGCATACAATATGGGCATGATCTATTTGCACTAATCTCAGTGCAAATATACTATCCATGATTTCCCACTGACCACCGATCTTCTCTTATGAAAGGATCTAGACCATCATCAATATAATTTCACTCGCTTATTGGTTGGAAGCTTGAAACGAGATTTTTCCATGCTGCGCTTGGGCGCTCCTCGTACAAATTGTAGACCCGAATACTCTTGTGCCTAGGACAAGAAATGTCGCTAACATTAGGCTCCATGGGGGATAGAGTCGTCCCCGTGATTCTCTAAGAACTCACTCCACAGATTCAGTGCCTTGTGTTGGCAGCCAATTCATTTTTTTAATTGCTCTAAAAAAAGGCTGCCTACACCGCTTGTCTTCTAAACGACAAATCATCGTCGCATTGTGCAACTAGACATTTGTTTCATTTTTGCGACAATTGCAATTTGGTTTCATTTCAGTTTTCACAACTGAAAGTGTGAAAACACCTCTTTCGTTGTTTGGACTGTCGTCGTCTTTTATTGATTTTTCTGAAAGACGCTTGACCATTGGTTTATCACATGACTGCAAAAGATTCTTTCAAACTTATGTCTTTTGGCCTACTCTTACCTTGATTGCACATTTTGGATCTATTTGATTAATGAGCCATTGAGCATGAAGATTTACTGGTTACCTTTGATTCTATAAAGGTCATGATTGATTTTGGTCTTATAGGCTTTGATCCTTATTACTATGAGCTCTTGACTTATTGATTATTTGAGATTTTTGGTTGCAATGTTCTAAAACTTTGAAATATAAACATTTGAATGCGCAACAAATGCATTGGTAATATTATAAGTTTGATTTGATATGAAATGACATTGGTTTGAGTTTCACAAAGGCGCATTGATTAATCTTTTGGATTTCAATTTTATAGTTTGAATTGATGCTTGGTGCATTGTTTTGTGAATTTGATTTTACATTGAATGATCATAGTCTCAAACTATACATTGGCATGATTGGATTAGCATTGGTTTGAAGCTTTTGATTGATACGATGGATTGTTGGTTAATGTTGGAGTTCATGTTGGATTGAACTGTACACTTGGCGCATGGATATAACATATGGTGTTGGTTATACATTGGATGGATGGCACGTTGATATGGTTGTACACCGATTTGGGTTGGACGATTAATGTGTTTATTACTCATGGAACAACGTTGTACCTAGTCATTAATACACTGCATGGTGGTGATAATCCCACCACCTTCGCATGCATTACATTGATTCATTTCCTCTTCGAGCGCTGAAGCTGTTAAGCCCTATCGTTTTTCGACCCTGTGCATTGTTTTATTCGGTTCAAACCCTACCATGCACAGAAGCCATGGCTCGTGTCGTAAGGGCCGAGCCCAACGGGTGCCAAGCACTGCTGATGTTTGATGGAGCTTGTAGTGACTTGGAAAAATTCGGGTGGCTCCCGTTCATTAAGAAATTCGATGGCTATAACCCTATCGTGGCTCGACAATTTGTATTATCATTCAATGGCTGCCGAGCCAAAATTGGAGATGTGCAACTGGAGATTAATGAGCATTTTCTTAGCTCAGCAATCAGTCTGCCTTCTATAGGACAGAAGTGGTCTAAAAATTGTAAATTGGAAGATGTCCAGTGGACATTACTTTTCCAATGTCGAATGGTCAAACCCTGCGACAAAGGATGGCCTGAAAAAATGTTAAAACAATGGTGACACGACCTGCTCATGATAATCAAGCAATTCGTCACTTGCGAGGGCAGGTACGGGTTCATTTTCTTGTTTCACCTTCGTCTATTGATGTTTTTTATGGGTTTTGAACTCAACCTACCTCACTACCTTCATAGAAGTCTGTTTAAGATGGCGAAGAGGTACAAGCACATCTAGGCCGATACCAGTCTCTTCCATTTGGGGTTAATTAAAATGATTATGGTCTATGAGTTAGGGTTACGTCGTGACAGTTGGGGTGATTTTCTCAGTCGTAATGGCTTTGAAGAGTCCAACCCACCACAAGTTGATAAGCCTATGGTGACCGAGATCAAGCCTACCCCCGTGCCCTACAGTGTTTTGTTACCCAAGCCTCTACCCGATCCCCCTACGAGCTTTCCCATGTCTGTGACCAAACAAGTCGAAGTTGCTAAGCCTACAGTCATTCGGCCTAAAGCTAAAGCTAATGCTAATGCCAAAGGCAAGAAAAACTCTCGCTTAATCTCTTGCTTGGAGAGAAATAGACCTAAAACCCTTCCCAAATCAGAACCTATCGTGGTCAGCGAAGACTTTGATTCAGAGATTGAACATTTTCTCGCCGATGAGTATCCTTACTCGGAAGGCTTGTGTGACAAGCCTGCATATGACTTTGTCAAGAATTTACCACCTTGTCTGCATGATGATCCTAAATTCCCTGGCATTGAACTACCTCGTGGAACCCTCGGTGAATCATCGAAACCCTCTGCTACTCAGTCAACCATTCCACCATGCGATCAGTGTGGGTTTTGGTTGGAGAGATACTACTTGGATGTGCCAAGGTTACGATCCAGAATCCATGATTTGGAAAACCAAGTGGCAAAGCTCACTGGTCATAATGCGAAGATGCAACCTTTGGACAAGAAACAACGAACTACTGGTTCAATCCTGTTCAAGAATGTCGATTCAGCCACGACAATCGTCAATTCCAAATTGGCATAGCCTCAAAAAACCATGCTGGTATAATTTCCACTCATTTATATGGCGCATTCATAAACTCTGTGTGCATTATTGACCTGCTCTGTTACATAAACATGCACTGCTGTATATGTTTTGATTTGTTAAAACGAATTTTGTTATCGTTTAAGTTTTAGTTGGATTTGGTTTTGATTCTAATGATCATATTCTGGATTTGATTGTTTAAAATTAGTTACGATATAATGCTCTGTTGCTTCTATTATAGGAAAGCCGTTTTGTATTTTAAATTTTGAAACACGATCTATCTTTTGATTCAAATTGGTTATGATGCACATAAATGATGGTTGCTTTGTTACAATTATATCTGAGTATGATTTTGACCAACACAGATATGATGTGGATTTTGTTTAAAAAAGAGTTTTTTTTATAGCATGAATTGGTACAAAGCGTAACAGTTATGTGAAGTCCAGCCAATCAATCTGCTATGGCTCGTTGATTAAAACGACCCTGTTATCTTTTGAATTGAAATAACTATCGATATTCAGTTATGAATGATTATGCACAGGATGATGAATAGTTCTATAATTGGCTCAATCCCGATTTTGTTTGATTGCTTTCCAGCTTATGGTTATTGATACTGTTGTCACACCCAGCAATTGAAATCTATGGTGATTTTTGGTCAATACTGCTACATATATTTCGTTTTGAGTATATCGTGACAACCTTTCTCATATTTGATTACAAAATAATCATATGCATAATCTACAGCTCGCCTATCTTTGCTGTTGGTTGAAACGACTATGTGTATTGCTACAGCTGTAACAAATCTCTTCAATTGATATCGATTATAATTATGATTTCGATTCTGATTGTATTTGATTACTATTTTCGTCGATTATGGTTGACGATTACGATTACATTGTATCTCATGTGACTCGAATCAATGCTTGATTTTGTTTGATATAAAACAGGCCTGTAAAAGTTTGACCATGTTTTCTGGTGACTAAGAACAGAACATTCCTTACTCTGTTTCGATTACATTTATTTTGATGTGGTTTAGTCTAAATGATAATTTCACTTGAATTATTAGTAATTCTTTTTGATGATGAAAAGAAAATTAAATTGGATTTGATTTCTTTTAAGATTTTATTTGATTCAGATCTGGTCCTGTTTGCTAATTTTGACTAGCTACAGAATCAGAAGATTCTGTAGCTAAGTATGTGGAGTCAATTATTTATTGATTTCTTAGTAAAATATCCTTCTAATTTGACCTTTGTGTTCTATTGCAAGCAAATTCGAATTGGAAATAGATATGATGAGCAGTTAGGGGATGCTTTACAGATTCTACTTTCATTTTATTTTCTTAGTTTAGTAGATTTTGGGATTATTCCCAGATTATGTAAAACAATTTGCTATTATTCACAAGGATGTTTTACCTTGTAAGAGACCTATATATACTTATGATTTTTGCAATAATGTACATCCTCAGTTGTGGGAGAACAGGGATATAGAATTCTGATACAGACTGGAGAAGAATTGATGTTTTGTCATATCTTTTTCTTTTCAATATATCAACACTTTGTTTCAAGTTTTGTATATCATTTTGTTTATGGTTTAGTATTACTTTTCTATCTAAATCAAATTCAAATGATATAATTTTATTACTGTCATCTATATCTTGTTTCTTCCAAATAGATAAAAGACATAACAGTTGTTGATTCATTTTGTGAATGATAGCTTTGTCTTCTTCATAGATTGAATTGTTATATATAAGTTTTTTTCATAATAGGTTTCCCTTATTGCAGAGATTTATAATCATAAGATTGTTATGATTTTCTTTTATGTCTTGTTTGTCCTGTAACATACTTCAAGAAGTAGCATAGCTGATCGTTTAAAAAAGGCTTAAGGACTAATTGGTGTGAATTTCTTCCTCCAACCAGCTTAAGAAGTCATCTTACACAGGGTAGACTTGGAGCGTTTCCAGGTCAATTAGTATTTTGTTTACTGTTTTGTTTAATATAGACATAAGTTTTATTAGATTTATATTAGATTGTTTAATTTCAGTAAATATATTAGATCGTTTAATTTCAGCAGTTTTCATTTCTTTTTCATAAAATATAAAAGTCAAAAAAGAAGTTCTTGGTTGTCTTAAGGCAGCAAATACATGATTTTTGCAGGTTTTAATCAAATCTGTAGATTGTATGCAATGTATATTTGTGAATAAAATGTAATTAAATTGATAATTAGATAGTTGATTTGAGTTATTATGATAGTAATTAGTAGTTTGTAGATAGAATAGTTAGAATAGTTTATATTTAGTATATTAGTTCCTTTCTTTGTTTTATTAGTTTCTAGTTTCCTTTATTTTAGTTAGTTTCTTGTATTTAGTTATAGTTAGTTTGTTTTATTTAGTTTAGTTAGATTACTTAGCTCAGATAATTCTTTCTCTTTGGTTTTCTTAGGAGACCTTAGAGCGGCCAATGGAGCCGTTAAACTCGTCAGGGTGGTCCATTCCAAACGGCTTGGGTTATTTAGACAACCACGAACCAGTTCCACTCTCCTAGTTGACGGACGGTCATTTTCGCCCGTCAACACCTTGTTGTTGGGCTATGGAGTCATGCTCAAAACATCCCCTGCTGAAAATACAGGCCGAAAAAGTAAAAGTAAAACAAAACAAGATACATGCTCAAAAGACCTTATTTATGTATAGTCCTAAACTATCAAAATCCTTTACATGGGGCTAGGTGAAAGAAAACTTCCACCATAGCCATTCAAGCAGCTTCCTGGATGGAAGTTCCTTCCTTCTGTCGATGATCACCAGCAGATAGTGTAACCGTGATAGAAAAACGACTACACTCTTCAACTTCTCCTCACAGGGTGAAGTTGATATGGAATAGGGAGGATCCAAGGCATAAAGGATATGCCACTCCATGTATTTGCCAACAGGGTCATAGAATGAGTGGCGAATTTCAGAAAATTGGTGACAGGTAGCCTCCTCTGCTATAGAGTTGCTCACATGTGGTTGAATATCTTTGATAAGCACAGGTGAGTGGACAACTGACGTAGGCTCACTGATCTCAGGTGGTATCTTCTCGCTAACTAGCTCTGGAATGAAATATGTTCTTAGTTGTTCCTCTGGTTCCTTTTCCTCTTCTTGGCTCTCCCCCAGGTCAGATTCGTATTCATCATAAATAGGGACCATGGGGTGGTTCTGCTTGCTGACTGGCTCTTTAGTTTCTTTATAGTGATCAAATGTAGGATAAGATTGCAGCTCATCATCACTATAATATACATCAAAAAGGGGTTGTCCTTCATTGATATGACCCTCCTCCAGAACAATGATCCCGTAAAAAATTTTCATTTCAGGGACAATGGGACCTGCTGCTTCTGGTTTCCCATACATAATTTTTTCTCTTTAATCCCAGGTAAGAATATATCTTGAGAAACCCCTTGAAGGAAAAGAGAAAAATCCTCCTCCACAACCATCTCTTCTTTAAAAAAGGGGAGGTCTTCATCATCATAAGTAGGGAAGCTAGGAACATCTACTTCAACCTGATACCTAGGTGAGCCATCTACTATAGACCACATTTGCTCCATAAACTCGCAATTTCCACAAGAGGCATGTTGATCATTATGAACATCTAAAAGAATAGAGGCATCTGATATGATGTCAGATGCTTCCATTCTAGGGCTAACACAATTAATTTCATTCAACACCTCTATTTTTTCATGGAAAATGCTTTCCTCCACAGTAAAGGATTTATCATGGACATGGTCTTCAGGGCCAGTAGAGGCTTCATGAAGCAAAGAAAACTCCTCACAAAAATTTTCAAACAAACAATCAACTGGATAGTAGTCTTTACAAAATGAATTGAAAGTTGTATGAAAACCTATTAAAGAGCAGATGCTCACAGTGGAAAGAGATCGACACCACTCAAGAGCATCTCCCTTCAATGAATACTTGAAGAGCTTAATCCGGACATCCTCATGCGTGATATTGTGTCGGTGAATAGCCCCATGGAAGTCCAGTAAATGCTCAGCTGGTTCCTCCCAACTTATTGCATGAAATTCAAGGAGGAAATCTTCCCATTGGTCTCTATCAGGAAATGCATTAGGAAAACCAACTATCTGGGAAAAGTCACAGAAATAAAACCTTTGAGCCAGAATTTTCTCCATATCGAACCAGTGGAGTCACCAATCGATCCTCGAATCATGGAGTCGTCAGGTGAAAGATGTGCAAATTCAAATATGCCTGGTCCTTGTTCACCATCAAAGGCTATATCTTAACGTTGTCATTACCCCAGGAAGCTTCTCAAGCTGAGAAAGTAGCCGCTGAAACCTTCTCGAGAAATCTCCTCTGGGTTATCTTTCAGGTGTGCTAACAACAGCTACAACTGAAACAGTGATGTGAAAACAATGGAGTCGCCACAGTGGAGTCACTAGGTGCACAGTAGCAATATTTAAGGGCTCTGATGTCTGATGCACCTTCAGAATCAGAGGCTCAATGTCGTTCTTCCCAGGTAAAATATTCAACTTTGTCCCTGCAATGGCGCCAGAAATGTTGGTGACATAAGTCACTTCTTGATTGCAGCAGGATCATAGCCCGACGCCCATCAGTTTTTATGTCATGATAGTTTTAATGGGTGATCAAATGGGTAGAGACTCGGGAAGATATCACTCAAACTCAAAGATTGGGTCTGGCATGCGAGGAACAAAGGAGGTCTTGATATAACTTCAGTCAGTGGGTTGATTTGAAAATGAGCAGGTTGAAGACTTGGTGAGAGGAGTGGACAAACTACCTTAGGCAACAGGCCTTTCAGTAATTTGTAGAAGAAAAACTCTGAATGCGATATCTTCTATTTTAGAGCTTCAGGAAACTAAAAGGGGGGACTTGACTGGATTCTCCAATTCCAAGTCGTTCAGTGCTAAGAAAATCACAGGGACCAATTAGAAACAATGAAATTGTTACAGTGATCAAACTCTACATCATCCTATAACAGTTACAACTCGACTAGATTCTCTAATTTCGAGCTGTTCTAATACAGTGTAAACAAAGACACGAAAGAAAAACTGACATTCATAAGACAAGAAGTCTCAAGAGTCCAGACATAACCAGAAAAACAATGCTTCATTAAATTTTACCACCGGGAGCCTTGCTCAGCCATCGATCCTTACAAAAATGGTGAAAACACCTACATATACTCAAAAACAACCACAGCAGCAAAAACAAGACGCTGCATTAAAAACATTGCGTTTGGATGTCTTCTAACAGTCTTCCCATGCAGACTCAAGATGATTGTGCACCTATGACAGACGCTACCTTAACTTTGCATGGACTTTGCAGGGGAGGTAGCCGAAACATTAAAGGCCAAAATGGCATGTGTAGACTTCTCTATCTAATTGAGGACTTCAGCATGGCTTCTTTGGATAATCAGTACACAGAACTTCTTCAAACAAAACACTTTCCAGACCCTCCATATCTCATATTCAATGAATGAAAGGAGGTTTCAACCATCCGTTCTTTCCTTCATTTACTCCAAGCGGAAACCGAGAGAGAAATCGTATCCGCTGGCATCTGGAAATCGCGATGATCCTTTTGACGGCTGGACTCAACTCTTTTGGCTCCTTTTCTTAGCTCTTTTGTTTCCCAAATGACCACGGACCGTGACCCTACTTTTATTTCCATAGGGGTTTTCGGTGTTCACGAATAGGAAGGAGTTGATCCTTGCTATCATAGTTGCGATGGGTGAAACACCGAGACGACTCAATTGGGTTCCACGCATTGTCCAAATCTGATGGTCCTAAACTCTCTCGATGCTACTGTGGGCCTCAGGTCCTAGAATCTCTCGTTACTTCGCGCATCGGGGATATGAGGGAGCTGCTACTTGCGCTTTGAAGCTGCGATGGGTTAAAAGGCGGGGAGCCTAATTGCATGCCAGGTGTCCACTTCAGATGGATGGCTGAGACTACCCCTTGATACTGCGGGCCTGACTTTGGGTGCCATTGGCGCTTCAGAGTTCAGGGTTTCAAAATATACAACGACATAAAACCTTCACCCCTTGAACTCGCGACTGGCGAAAAGTCGATGCGACTAGATCTCGCACCACGCGTCCCTCGGATGGACGACTGTTATTCTTCCCTGCATACAATATGGGCGTGATCTATTTGCACTAATCTCGGCGCAACTCTACTATCCACGATTTCCCACTGACCGTCGATCTGCTCTTATGAAAGGATCTGAACTGTCATCAATATAATTTCGCTCGCTTACTAGATGGAATCTTGAAACAAGATTTTTCCATGCTGCGCTTGGGCGCTCCTCGTACAACTTGCAGACCCGAATACTCTTGTTCCTAGGACAAGAAATGTCGCTAACAGTCTCTCACATCCAATCAAATATCAAATTTATGTATCGCACTAGATATTCTTTGACATGGTGAGAGTATCCATCATCCATCAATATAAATCCATCAATTTAGATTGAAAAAGATCTATGTAAAACTATGGTGGTGCTACCTGGACTTAAGACCAAAGGAGCTCTGATACCAATTGAAGAAATTAAACGTACAATATCAAGACAAGAACTTTGGTCGAAAATGCCTCAAACTGTAATTCAACATTATATTCATTGTAATGATACAATATATAATATAATAATGAAATCACCTCAATTCTTCTCACCTCATCAGATGATAAGGTAGGAGGAGGCAAAGTAGGAATCTAGAAACACACATAGGATAAAAACTATATCCTTAAATATAAAACACATTTGGTGGTTTTGGGACTTAATGATTGTATATGAGTAAGAGAATAACAACCCCATTGTACATTTTTAATCATGAAAAAATAACAACAGATAGTGAAGTGATTATAGTAGAAGAGAGAGAAGAAGATAGAAGAGAAGAGAATAGTGAAGAAGAAGGAAAAGTAATTGAAATGTCACCTAGAGAAGTGTTGGTGTTGAGAAATAAAACCCCTAGTAGTCAGATAGGAGGAATTAGTTCACGCTCAAATATGGAGAATCAAGATAGTACCCTGAGGTTATATTGTTTCATGGAATGAATAGAGATGATGTAGAACAGCATTGGCTCACATGCAAAGAAATGTTTTCTTTGAAGAGGATCATAGATGAAGCAACAAAGATCGCATAATTGGAAACCATGTTTAGGGACAAAGACTTGACATATTGCACAAAATACAAGGCCATTGCACCAACGGGAAAAGAAAGGTCCCTAACAGAGATTAAGCAAGATCTTCTTAGGGAATTTCGAAAGCTTAAGTCAAAATCTCAATCTATCA
>JASDQU011246264.1:11053-25991 GCA_032191745.1 Picea mariana | reverse complement strand
TCCAAGGACTTCTCCATTCAAGGTTTCCAATTGCGCAACACTCGTCTCTGTTACATGTTGAATCACATATGGGTCCTAACCAATGCATTCTAAACTTTCATGGATGCTGCATGAACTTGTTATCATAGATTAATACCAAATATCCCACTTGAAACTTTTTCTTTTTAATGTGTCTATTGGTTGTTTACTTAATTATATTCAGTTTGAGTTTGTATTGAGTGACCTAGGGTTCATGTCTGTTCGGGGTTCCAGCAAAGCCTCTAAAACTATCGGCCCTCTTGGTAACCCAGAAGGCAACGCACGCACATGGTGCATTGCACCATCTCACCCGAGATAATCTTAATGGGTGGCTACAATACTCATATGTTTGTAGCCTAGGATTCAGTGGGAGATATGAGAAGTGCACGCTGAGAGTTCTATTGTAACTTATTAACGCAATACACCATTATTTACGGTTATGCAGGAAATATAACAACTCATTCAATTAGCATAATAATATCTACTGAAAGATAATAAAGAAACACATGCATTCACTCACATAACACAAGTTTTACCGTTGTTCACCCCCCTGGGCTACGTCCACAAAGATTTGGCTCTTAGCTCTTTTATTATAGTTGTTCTGAACTACAACACCGCGCACTTTATAACCCTTCACAGTCTGGTTAAGATCTATTATGAGGCAGAATAGATCACACCAGGCTCCTCAGCATGCGATCTAACCCTCAAGATCTACCCTCCTTAGTCCTCTCTAGTTCAACAACTTACAAAATTAGGTCATACAACAAAATATCACATAGCGTCAATCAACAACTAATAACTAACAACTCCGCTATGAGACTTAGGTATCCATATTTATATGTTTCTAGCTCTTCGGCCATTACAATACATTGCAAAAACCCTAACCCTACTGTTGTTAGGTATTCCATGCATGCACACGTGCTGCTCTTCCTTCCAGCTGTCACTTTCCTCGTGCATGCTTTCTTTCCCAAAATCGCCTTTCTTTCTGCTTTGGCCTGCTTCCAACAAGCCCCCAACACTAACACGTGGCTCGTCCCGAGCCACCTAACCTTTGTGCGCTTCGTCGATCTCCCTGGTGATCGTCTGGAACTTCTCCTTGAGCTCTGTTGCTTATGTTTGAGCCTGCGTGGTCTTTTCCTTGAGTGCTTCTACTGTCTGGAATGCGATCTCGTCACTAATCAACCCTACGCACTCTGCCTGGGTTTGTGCCATGTATGTCTTGGATTCCTTTGACTGTGCAATGACTTCTGCCACTCACTTTTGAAGCGGTTCCATTTGAGTCCGACGCTCCTTTTTCTGCGTTTGCTCAGTGGTGAGTTCTGCTTGTAGTTTCTTCATATCCTACGCCCCTTTGACGCACTCTGTGATAGACATTGTCTTCTGCCTCTGCTTAAGGTCCTGGATAGTTGTGCTTATCCTTTCTTCTTCCTTGTCCCATTGCTAGACTTGCTAATCCTATTCTAGCTTCATCCACAACTGTGCTACATTCTCGAACAAGTCAGCTGCTGTGCTGACTTGTTGCTCTATCTCCTGTAGCTGCTCTGCTGCCTCTTTCTTCCTTTGACCCCTTACTGCTAGTGGAGTGGTGGGTGTGAGCTGCTCGCGGAGATTCTTGATCTCCTTCTGATATTGATCGATTGCCTATGAAATCTGATCAATCTTCTCTGCTGCTGTGAGTACGTCCCTCTGCATGGTCTTTAGAATCTTCTCATAAGTTCCAGCCACTTTTTGTTCCAATCCGTTTGCGCGCTCCCTCTCCTCTTGGGTCTCGAGCTTGGCCTGCTCGTATACCAATTCCAGTGCATCCCATTTATCCTTTTCCTGTTGTAATTTGGCTAATTATGTACGTGCACGAGACTGTACTTCTTGGGTAATTCTAACTTGTAATTTATGTAGAGCTTTGGATGGTATATGCGACAATACCAATTGGAGTTGAGCTAAGTCCTTTAGGGGTGTTTGCCCCATAATCTCATCCATGCACAACATACTGGGTGTAATGTGGAATGTCGTGCTTGACTGCGGTATTGTGTGGACTGTATCTCACTCACCTTCTTTCGGTACTTCTCCTGTCTGTGATGTTGATGGTCTTGTTCCTATGCTGCTGCCTGTTTTCTGCGCTTCTTCGATCTGCTTGAGGAACTATCACATGTTTGCCAGCTCCTCTTGAATTTTGTCCCTGTGGTGCACAACATTTTCAAAATCTTCAGATGTATGATCCTGAACCATTTGGGCTATCATTTCCACATCATCCTTCGTGAGTGTATATTCTGGAGGTGTTCTCTATGCCTTCATATTCTTGCACGTGCTTCCCATTTGAGAAGCTGGTCTCTTAGTCAGGCCTGGTTCTTGTGAATTGGGACTTGGTGTAGTCCCCTGCACTGCCTCAGCCTGTTTCTGCTATTCTTGGGCCGACTAATTATTATTCTTCTTCCCCTTCTGGGTTGCCATCTTAGATGTCCCTTCGTTCGCCTGCTTTGTTTTTTTTTGGCTCGTCCTTCGTTTCTTGGGCACCGGGACTTCCTGAGGTTGTGTTTCTTCCTGCCCCATCTCTTCTTCTGCTGTCTTTGTAGGTATGTCTTGGGTGAGGATTGGAATCGTCCAGTCATCCTCCTAATCCATGATAACCATTTCGATGTTTCCCTCCATGATGCAGTAGTGCAATTGTAGCCACTACTTGTTAAGGTCCTTCCTCACCTGTATCCACATTGCATGTCGAGTGGCCTTGAAGTTGGTGATGTCTTGATAGTGTGTGACAACATGTGGTGTTATTCTCCAGAGGTTGGAGATGGCCTCTTGTAGGTTGCGAAGGTATCCTTCGAATACAACTGCGTTCATCCTGTGCTTGGCGTCTGGCGCTGCGCCGAGTGATAAATATCTCGCTCTACGATTCGGCTTGGGTCTGGTGGCAAAAAATGTGTAATTCAGTTCCTTCCATCCCATAATGGCTATCATTATGAGCAACCATGAATAATGAAATTATGTTCTTAGATCCTACGCATCCTTCCAGTCATCCATAAACAAATTCAAAAGATAGGGTGCCCAACTAACTGTGGTGCCCTCGACACATTGTGCTACAACTGCGATGACCCCCGCCGGGACTTCCTCCTTGCAGAATTTTCTTAGCAACTTGCAAGCCAAAAATTTTGCGGCCATTTGTGTCACAACATCATTGATCCTCTTGATGATGATTCCTCGCATCCCCCTGTCAGTGCCGTATTTCTTTTTCATCTCTTTCACGAGTTCTTTCTCCTTTGTTTTGTCGTCGAGAAATTGCATGGGATCCATGCCCCAGGATGGAAACCCTGTAATGTGCGTAGTGAGATCGACGTCTATCGAAATGAGCTTGTCCAACCATATATCCCCGCCATGCACGACTGCCATCAATTGTTTGACACAATTGCCTGCGTACTATCCTTTTCCAAAGTGTGGTAGCTCTAACAGAACTAAAATCCCCGTTTTTTCCAGTCCTGTTGCCCACTGGAGTGGTTGATCAATCGATTTCCCAAATGGATCTAGACCCACTGTCTGTAGGTAGACTCTTTTTGCGAACTCTGGGAACTTATCCGTGTCTGTTACATCATGTTCTGAGTATTTCAGTTTCTCCAAAAAACCTAGCAAGTATGATTTCACTCGTATCCCTTCTGGTATACGCGGAAAAACAATGGCTGCGATGGGTTGCTTGCGTGGTGACCTATTGCTTATCCTTTTTCGGTAGCGACTGACTTGAGGTTCCAGCCTCTGGTGGTCTTACATCGACAAACCATTTTGGCTAGCCCGTGACATATTCCACCATTCCTTCCTGTGGGTGGTCTGACACGGTTGTTTGAGATTCGTCTGGCTCGACTACTATTTTTTGATTTGTAGCCATCCCATTGAATCTCATAACTCCTTCAAGGTTCTCTAGTTGTGCTAGGCTGCCTGTGCCCTGGATCTGTTGCTCTTATTCTTCCATTGGCATATCCACATTCATTCCCTCAGGTGCTGGCTGTTGGATTTATTCTACCATGGTTGTGGGGTTTATCGGTGTCGTATCTGGTGAGGGGATTTCGTCGACATTGATGATCTCCGATGACTGTTGTTCGCTTTCCTGCGATTATGCCTGTGCCCTGGTTCTAACTCTGGAGTGTCAGGCAATCTGGGTCGACTCTTCTTGTTTTTGTGGTGCCATGTTGGTGGATTTCAATTGCTCGCTGTGCTCCGTAGCTTCTGCAACCTTTGTGAACTTCGCTCTGTGCTTTGTATGCGCTCTCACTCTCTGTCTTTTCCAGTCTTTAGAATAAACTGTTTGCTCCCGCGTCCGTGCTTTTTATGAGCATTGCATGAAAATGTCGAAGACACTACCTTTATTATGGATTCAATGAACCTCTGGTTCCTTTATACTTTCCATTACTCTCCCTCACCGTCTCCAGTTGGCGCGATTAATGTGGCATCCCGTCGGTCCTTTCCGACATTTGATTCCGCATAACTTCGTTGTTTCGTACTGCTTTTACCATCTTTCCTTTTCCCACTTGTTTCCATTTTGACCTAGCCGTTGGCCTTGTCCTCTCCAAGTTTGTATTCCTACGTGTGCGTGATCCTTCTCCTTGCGATGCACTGTACCTCTGTTGGTACTGTTTAATATCCTATTTGTTTTTTTTTTTTGTTTTTTTTACTGCACAGAGACTTTTCAAGTTGTGGGTGGTCGACTGTCCTTGTACAACTTCAGTCGGCTCCCGTTGATCATCCCTCTAAGTTTTACACCTGCTAAGTCTTTCAATTGTACAACTCCCCCATCTGTGAAAATTTTTACTTCGTACGGTCCTAATCAATGCATTATGAGTTTTCCTGGGTGCTGAATGGATTTGTTGTCATACATCAACACTAAATATCCTACCTTGAAAGTTTTCTTCTTGATATGTCTGTCATTCCATGATTTTTCCCTTGATTTCTAAACTTGTTGGTGGAATCTTGCTAGGATCTGATCTTCCTCTATAGTCATCAACTAATTTAGTCTCTCCTGTACTATGCCTCGTTTCATCCTATGTGTAATTGCTGCTACTCGCAAACTAGGTACCATAAATTCTAATGGCACCATTGCTTCTTGGACATATACCAGTTTAAATGGCATGTGCCCTGTCAACTTCTTGCAAGTAGTCATGTAGGCCCACAATACTGTTGGTATTTTGAGGTCCCAGTCATCCCTGTTGACATTATAGATCTTTGTCAGTGCATTCTCAAGGATTTTGTTAAATGCTTCTACTATGCCATTCGCCTGTGGCGATATGGTGTGCTCTTCTGATGATGGACTTCAAACTCTTCAGTCATAGCATTGATAGTGTTGTTAATGAAGTGTGTGTCTTTGTTGCTAATCAAAACTCTTGGGCATCCAAATCTAGTGATTACTTGTTCAAATAGAAAGTGTGATGTTGTTTTTGTGCTGCAATCCTTCACTGGTGTTGCTTCCGCCCATCTTGTTAGGTATTTCGTCATGGTGATGATGTACCTTGCTCCTGTTCTTTTTGTTGGTGGGTTGATTGGTCCCACAAAGTCTATTGCCCATTTATCGAATGCTTGTAATGTTACCTGTGGTCGTAATGGCATCTTGTCCCTTCTGTTGGGTTTACCAACCCTTTGACAGACATCACATCTCTGGAAATACTCCTTCGAATCTCTGTGAATGGTCGGCCACCATAATCCTGCATGCAATACCTTCTGCGTGGTAGCTTTGCCTGCGTAATGTCCTCCTGCTATTCCCTCGTGGGATTCTGCTAAAACTCTTTGTCTTTCATGTTCTAGCACGTATCTTCGCAAGATGATATCTGCACCCATTTTGTATAAGTGCCCTGCGATCATTTAATAGTCCGCAGCCCAGCCTACTAGGTTTTTCTTCTGCGCGGTGTTATATTCCTGTGGCGCAGTACCTATGCTCAAGTACCGAATGATATCTGCAAAGTATTCATCAACGATCTGGACCGAAAATAACTGTGCATCTGGGAAGTTGTCCTCTAAATTCATAGGTTCTTCCCCGTTTGTGACCCTTGATAGGTGGTCAGGTCCTGCATTCAATTTTCCTGGCTTGAATATTACTTCAAAGTCAAATTCTTGAAATAGTAGTAACCATCAACAAATTCTCCCCCCCAACACTGGCTTGTTGACTAGGTATTTAAGGGCTGAGTGATCTGTGAACATCTTAAAGTGTTTTCCCAATAAGTAATGTCTAAACTTTTGCAGTGTGTAGACCTTAGCTAGGCCTTCCCTCTCGGTGGTGTTATAATTATGTTTTGATTCTGATAGCTTTCTGCTCGCAATGCTACAAGGTGATCCAACTCTCCCGCTCCTAGCTACGCCAAGATAGCTACAAGTGCTATGGTTGATGCATCTACATGCACGTGGAATGTCTTTTCCCAGTCTGGAAATACTAGTATTGGTGCAGTGACCATCTTTTTTTTCAGTGTATCCAGACTGTGTTGACAATCATCGTTCCACTGAAACTTTGTATATTTTCTTAACAATTTCTCCATTGGTGCGGTAATCTATGCGTGTCCTTTGATAAACTTTTTGTAGTATCCTGTGTGTCCCAATGTCGCTCTTAGTTGATGGACTATTTTTGGTGGTGGCAAGTTAACAATTACTGCAATCTTTGCAGGATCTACTAGTAAACCCTGTTTGCATACTATATGGCCTAATAGTATCCCAAACGATGTTCCGAATATACATTTTTTTTTATGTTTAGTGATATCTGGCATTGCCTACATCTGTCTAACATCAACCGTAACACCTCTACATGGTATTTCAACAAACTATAGACTCTCCAATCGTCCAAGTAGACCTCTAGAAACTGGTGGATAAATTCCTTAAACGCGGTGATGACTACTCTGGAAAATATTGCTTGTGCATTCTTCAGTCCAAACGACATGACTGTGTACTGGTAGGATCCCCATTCTGTAGCAAATGTGGTTTTGTATCTGTCTTTCTGTGCTATCTTGATTTGGTGGTAGCCTGAGAATCCATCAGTGAATGAGTAAACTTCGTATCCTCCTACATTCTCCAACACTTCATCCGTGAAAGGTGTAGGGAATGAGTCATGTAGGCATGCATCGTTCAACTTCCTCAAGTCAACGCATATCCTTATCCCTCCTTGTTTTTTCTCCTGAAATACCATTAGGCTTATCCATTCCGATTCTTCCACTGGTTGTATGATTCTGGCTTCGAGCATCTTGTCGATCTCAACTTTGACTTTCTGCTTATATATCGGGTTCAATCTGTATGGTTGCTGTCTAATCAGTCTCGCTTAAGCTCTGAGTAGTATCTTCATTTCTCCTAGCTCTCCTGCTATACCCTTCATCTATGTAAATGTTGTGGGAAACAGGTCGTTGTACTCGTGCAATAACTCTGTTATGCTTTCTACTGTTTGCTCATCCTAATAATCTCTAATGCTGGCCATTTTAGGATTCTTAGCTGTCCCAATGTTGACTTTCTTCACCTTCATCGACACAACAATGAATTCTAATTCTATAGGTGGACCCTCCACTTCTCTTTTGCCTTCAGCTTCCTCGATCTGAATATCGCATGGATCATCTTCATCTGGTGCTTACTCCTGCACATGGTAGCATGACAACAGTTCCTTGACTGTCTGTTTGTTCCGCTATTGTTCTTCTGTTATGAGTTTGACTTTTAGTTCCTTGATGAATATCATCCCTCTTATCTATTTAAGAGTTGCATCTATGTTGGGGTTTTCATGCTCGAATGAAAAAGTGGCTGTGAAGTTCTGTTGTAATATCGTCCAGGTCGCAATTCCTTTGTGCAGTTCCTGGTCTGTAAACCAGTTTGCTGGTATGGCCTCTAGAGTGTGTATGAAATGATGAGGCCATTCCTCTGGGGGTGTCATTTTCCACAACGTTCTACACTTCTCCAAGTGTTCCGTTGGTGCCCCCTGTCCATCATACTTTTGCTGCTTGTTGTTTTGTTGTTCCGTGCCGAAACTTGTGCGTAGTAACCGCTTACATTGGTACCAATCTATGATTTTCTCTTTGTGTGTGCCCACCATCTTGCAGGTGTGGCCTTGAGTGCTATATCAAGTGCTAAAAGTCTTTGATTCTCTAAAACTTCATCTTTGTACTGTGTCAAGAATACTTCTAGATCATTTACCCGTGGAAACTGGGTGGTTCCCTTATCTCCGTGCCTACCCATCTTACTACGCGGTCTATTCATGCACATCTTCTCGTGGAAACTTCATGTAGTCTTTGTTTCCAGTTCTCTAAAATGGTATCCGAGTCTGTCCCACATGAAGTAATGCTCCGCCAATTGAGTATCCCATATGCATTTGGGTTCACACAATCCTCATTGCGAGCAGTTGTTCTGTACAACTGACTGATTTCCTCTAAGTCTAAGCAAGTAGTTTATACAAACCTTTCCCCTTCTGATGGGTCTAATGGTGCAATGACCCTGTATTCACCTGACTCAAATGTCATTTTCCGTGTCTTCAAATTGATTATGGCCTGGTTTTCAAACACCCAATCCAGACCAAGCAACGCTGGATATGGTGTTGTGCCATCCACTATTTCGATCACTTCAAAGTCTTCTTTAGTGCACACTCCATCTAGGTATATGGTCGCTCCTTTTAGTCCACCAATTGTAGGACTCTATGTTGGTTTGCTAGTTTCAGTTGAAGAAGTGAATATCCTAATGTGGGCTCTCTCATGCATTGCCATGTCTTCTTTGGTAATACATTAACTTCAGATCCTAGATCCAATATGATATCTCCCATGTTGAAATATCCGATGTTGGCATTTAGTCTGAACTCCCTACTTATTCTTCTCCTTGTATGTAGGTGATTGATGGTTTTTTGTTCTAGTTTTCCTTCTATCTCTATGCTACATCTTTCTAATATGTTTTGCAATATTTTGATAGATGATGGATCATTCAATACTTCTACACATGATTGCAAAAATATTTTGATTGTACTTACTTGTCCCATGGGTTGCATTGCATTCGTATGATATAATAACAGAGGCATCTCGTACTCTAGTGTTTCCTTGCTCTCATGTGCAGTTGAAGTCAACACAATATCGTCCTTCTAGAATTCTTGTCTGGCTTGCTTAAATATCTTCCTCTCCTTCTGCACGTCGAACTGCTTCATTGGTTCGACATTCTTCTTCACCCACTGGTGTTGTACTGGCTCTTGTTGGACTGCGTCATTTCTTGTTTTAGCTCCTCCATGGGTAACTATATTGATATTTCATCCTTCATCCCTCGCTTCGGCTGAAATCCACTGAACATTTTGGTTGTTTTGGTTCCTCTTTTCTTGGATATTTACTAATAGTGTCAGACATTCTTCCGTATCATGGTCCGATGCACAACAATACATACACGTTGTTGGTGGAAGTGGAAATTCCCTTGCATAATGTCCCGATTTTTGGCAATTTTGACATACCACCGGTCCTCTACCTCTTCCAAAACCTCCTCTTGCTCATCCTCCACCTTTGTATCCCGCTCGATCTCCTCTTGGCGCGTTATACTGAGGTGCTTACTTATACTATGCGGTATTGTATTGAGGTTGTGTTGTGTTGTATTGTGGCTGCGTGGTATTATATGGTTGTTGTGCCGTATTATACTGCTGATGTCTAGTGTTGTATGGGGATGGAACTTGGTTAAATTGTGGTGCGACTTGCCTAGTCATCATTTCTTCCTTCACTCTATATGCATCTGATGTCCTTTCTCGCATCAACTTCATAGTTCTATAATCTTTGTCATCATGGCCCACTGACTTGCAAAAGTTGCAATATGAACTCTTTGGGATTGTCTGGTATTTCTACATCATTGGGCAGTGATATGGATCATGGACTAGTTTCTTACAGATTTCGCACCATAGTCCTCCTGTTGGTAACGAATTTGGCATTCCTGCTACCATATACTGCGTGAATGTTGGACATTCGTTCTTGTGGTGTCCTTCCGTCCTGCATGTAGTACACCAAATGACTTCTCATTTATCCTTACTTTTATTCTGGTTTAGCTGGAACGTTAGGTTCTTCAAATCCTACTTCAGTTCTTCGATGGATGGATCCGTCTGCTGATACTGGTTTTCTTCTAGTTGCAAGGCTATCTGCAGAGCCTCTACCTGCGTCTGAAACTTCTATTGTCGCAATGGATATTTTAAGTGTGGTAGTAGTGAATTGACGAACAAGTGCCTATGTTGCATATCGGTCATGAGATATTTCAACTTTCCCTTCAGTCGCTTGAATCTTTGGTCAATCTCCCATACAAATTCTCTCGGATTTTGTCTAATTTCGATCATCTCATTCACGTACTGATCTTCTGAACTTGTTTTTTGAAACTCGTTTATCAGCAATTTCTTGATATCTGCAATTGTTCTGGTTGTCCGTGGTAGATTTTTTGTAGCTAAACTCATGTACCAATCCAATGCACGATCCCTTAATGTAATCGCTAGTTGTTCTAGTTTAGTATCTTTGTTTGTGATCTGTTTTACTTCCTAAATATTCTCACAGATGAACAAATGTTTTTCTGGGTCCTCCAACGCTTCTCCTTTAAATTATGGTAACCTGATGGTGGGATCGTGTCCTTCCATACTGAACACTGAACTAATACCTCCACATGGTGTAGATACTTGACTAGTATTGCCTGAACTTTCTCCTCCAGTTGTTGTTCCTTGTGTAGATGCACTTCTTGTTGTCTGACTTCTTCCGAACTTCGGTTGTCTAAATGGTGGTGTTCTCTTTGGTGTATTAGTTGCACATGGGTTTATGGGTTCCACACTGACATTAATATGGATAGGATAGTTGCCTTCTCTTCCCATTCTTGGACCTCTTGTCTTCCTCTCATATGTTGCGTGCATAATTTCCTCAATCTGCTCCACAACCCGAAGATCCTCTACCTCTTCTTTGTCGCTTTCCGAGCCTTCCCTCGCGACTACGACTCTCTTCTTGGTATTCACCTTGTATTGGTAGGGTACTCTGCTACATGTATTTCTAGTTGTCGCCATGATCTTATTGATATGGTTGTCATCCATCATGATTGGTTCCAAGGGTTCCTCCTTCTTTCCCTTATCCTTTCCTCCTTCCATTTCTCCTCTTTCCATCAGTGCTTCCCCCCTTCCCCCATGCACACAGGGAAGTTTAGCTGACCGACTCCATTGTCATTACACCTTTGTTTTATAGCAATATCTTGATAGAAGTATACAATGATATAATGTACCTTCCTATAGGTCCACGTGGAAACTCTTGCTCCGCTGTGTTGTACGAATTTGTTGTATCTACTGCAAACTCTGTTATAAAGCCTGCCACAATACTGTCGAGCCAAAAATCTACCGCGCAGGTGAATTTGTTGTTCACTTGATATAACTACTCAATTTGTACTGAGGTCCACTCTAGCTGCTGGATCTAGTTCGTTGCGTGGTTATCCTTCAACCTTAGTATCCACTCCTGCAATAAGTGTGGAAAATCACAGAAAAAGACTTCATGCAAATCAGTAAGCACATATTTCTCAAGATATTTGCGGGATGTTACTCTAGGGTTTTTGTTATCTTTTTGTGCAAACTCCAGCTCTTTTGTTCTTAGCCAGCTTTCGATCTCTGCTTTTGAGGGATTCAACGGTCTCAACATCCCCTTCTAGTGGCTCATTTCTTTCTTCTCTGCTTTTGTATTCTCTTGATCTGCCTCCCACATATCTTACGTATCTTTTACCAGATCTTCAACATATCTCATCTACTCAATCCTCTATTTTTCCTACCATCGGCAACAGAACCATTTGTTGGTTGTTTACTTACTTATATCCGGTCTGATTTTGTATTGAGTGACCCATGGTTCATGTTTGTTCAAGGTTCAAACAAAGCCTCTAAAACTATCGACCCCCCTGGTAACCTAGAAGGAAACACAGCGCACAAGATGCACTACGCCGTCTCACCCAAGATAGCCTTAATGGGTGGCTACAATACTCATGTGTATGCAACCTAGGATTCAGTGGGAGATCTGAGAACTGCACGCTGAGAGTTCTATTGTAACTTATTAACGCAATACACCATTATTTACAATTATGCAGTAAATACAACAACTCATTCAATTAGCATAATAATATCTACTGAAAGACAATAAAGAAACACATGCATTCACTCACATAACACGATTTTTACCATGGTTCACCCCCCTGGTCTACATCCACAAAGATTTGGCTCTTAGATCTTTTATTATATTCGCTCTGAACTACAACGCCGTGCGCTTTACAACTCTTCGCAGTCGGGTTAAGATCTATTATGAGGCGGACTAGATCGCATTAGGCTCCTCATCCTATGATCTAACCCTCAAGATCTACCCTCCTCAGTCCTCTCTAGCTCAACAACTTACAAAATTAGATCATACAACAAAATATCAAATAGCGCCAATCAACAACTAATAACTAGCAACTTCGCTATGAGACTTAGGTATCCATATTTATATGTTTTTGGATCTTTGGCCATTACAATACATTTAAAAAACCCTAACCCTACCGTCATTATGTCTTCCATGCATGTGTGCGTGCTTCTCCTCCTTCCATCTATCGCTTTCCTCGTGCATGCTTTCTTTCCACTTTGGCTTGCTTCCAACAATGTCTGCCATGCCATGCCTTCTCTCTTGCCTTCTGAACTTGCTGATGGAAACCTACGACAAACCAATCTTCCTCAAGTTGTACTAACTGTGATAATCTCTCCTCTACTGTGCCAGAGCTTGACAGATCAACGATTGCTACAATGCACAAGCTAGGTAGAATAAACTCCATTGGCATTACTGCTTCTAGTCCATAGACCAACCTGAAAGGTGTTTGTCTTGTCAACTTTTTTCCTGTTGTCATGTAGACCCATAACACTGTAGGAACTCTTAAGTCCCAATAATCTCTCCCTATGTTGTAGACCTTTGTCAAGGCATTCTCCAAGATTTTATTAAAAGTTTCAACTATTCCATTGGCCAAAGGATGATATGGTGTACTCTTTTAATTATGAATTTGAAACTCCTCAGTCAATGTTGCAATTGTCTTATTCAAAAAGTGTGTTCCTTGTTCACTGAGTAATATGCGCAGACATCCAAATCATGTGACGACATTCTCAAACAAAATTTATGCAACAATATCCGCAGTGCAGTTTGTGACTGGTGTTGCTTTTGCCCATCTTGTCAAATACTCTGTCACGGTGATTATGTACATTGCCCTTGATATTCTTGCTTGTGGGTTGATTGGCCCCACAAATTCTATTGCCCATTATCAAATGCTTGCAACGTAAATTGTAGATTTAAAGGCATTTCATCCCTCCTTGATGGCTTTCCCACTCTTTAACATACATCGCATGAATGACAATATTCCTTAGCATCTTTGTAAAGTGTGGGTCACCAAATCACCGTGCAAAGAATATTTTTTGCAGTTTCTCTCCCTACATAATGTCCTTCTTCAATCCCATCATGCACTTCTTCGAGTATCATTGGTCTTTTGTGTTCCAACACACATCGTCTCAATACTCCATCTGCACCCAACTTGTATAAATTCCTTGCAATCAATTGATAATATGTTGTTTTCACTACTAGTTGTTTCTTTTGCGCAATTGTCATGTTTGATGGAGCCATTCAAGTACTTAGAAAATGCATGATGTCCGAGAACTAATCATCCACCATTTTAACTACAAATAGTTGTGCATCTGGGAATCTTTCATCTAAATTTTCTGCATCTTCTCATCATAGTATGCACGATAGATGATCTGGTCCTGCATTCAACTTCCCTAGTTTCACCACAACCTCAAACTCGTATTCCTAGAACAATAGTAGCCATCTGCATATTCTGCCCCCCAACACTGGCTTGTTTACTAAGTATTTTAATATAGAATGGTCGATGTACATCTTAGAGTGAGACCCCAATAAATAATGTCTGAAATTTTGCAGTGCATATACCATTGCCAATCCTCCTCTTTCTGTAGTAGTATAATTCTTCTCTATTATGGACAGATTCCTACTGGCAAACACAATTGGGTGATCTATGTCTCCCTCCCCTGGTTGAGATAGTACTGCGCCCAATGCTATGGATGATGCATCTATGTGAACATGGAACTCCTTGTTCCAATATGGAAAGATCAAAATTGGCGCGGTCACTAGTTTTTTCTTTAATGTGTCCATACCCTTATGACGGTCCTCATTCCATTGAAACTTTACTTCCTTCTTCAGTAACTTTTCCATCGGTGCTATTATCTGCACATATCCCTTAATAAATTTCCTGTAATAGGCTGTATGACCCAGAGTTTCCCTTAGCTATCTGACTAATGTAGGTGGTTCTAAATCTAGAATCACTGCAATCTTAGCTAGATCTACTAGTAATCCTTGCTTGCAGACTACATGGCCGAAAAAAATTCCAAATGGTGCACAAAAAATACACTTCTTTAGGTTCAATGAAATTTGACAATGTCTACACCTATCCAACATTAGCCTGAGTACTTCTATGTGATCCTTCAGTAGATTGAACATATTCCAATCATCCAAGTACACTTCGAGGAACTTATGAATAAATTCATTGAACGTTTCAACCACTACTTTGGAAAATACCATAGGGGCATTCTTCAGTCCAAAGGGCATTAATGCATACTAATAACTCCCCCACTCTATTGCAAAAGTAGTCTTGTGTCGGTCTTTCTACGCAATATTTATCTGACGGTACCTCGAGAATCCTTCTGTGAAAGAATAAGTTTATTTCCCTCCTATGTTCTCCAATACCTCATCTGTGAATGGTGTTGGGAATGGGTCATGTAAATAGACATCATTGAACTTCCTTAGATCCATGCAAATCCTGATTCCTCCTTTCTTCTTTTCCTGCACTACCTTTGGACTAATCCATTCTGATTCCTCCACAGGTTCAATGATTCTTGCATCCAACATCCTATCTATTTCTACTTTCACCTTTTCCTTGTACTTCAGATTTA